>SZWC01018086.1:34219-54949 GCA_023375785.1 Penium margaritaceum | reverse complement strand
GTTATGATGAACTTCACACAAAAAAACCTTTGACAAATTTGGATGAGCTCTGAATGTTTCATTATGTTATGAAAACTAATATGACGTAATTAGAGACAGAATATAATCTATTTACCTTCTTCTATGACGGTGGTTGAATTTCTTTTTTTTCAATTGCATTTGACCCTGTTTGAAGCCGGGTTCACGAATCACAAGAGTTAGTCATGACGACCAGCTCCATGAAACAGGACAGGGCGAGGCCAAGGCTGGACCCAACGGACAGTCCTTACCCTGTTGCTCTGTCGTCGGACGCTTGATTCCTTACTATCCGGGATCTGTCCGGAAATCTAGGTGGATGTCCGTGATTTTTTTGTTGTGGGTCGACCACAGCAGGGCGTCCGCGGACCTGGACGGGCATACAGTCCTACAAATTCTAGCACCCTGATTGGTGGATACGTAAAAAAATGACCGATCCACCAATCACGATTTCTTGCGGCACAAACACACAAAAGTAAGAAAACAAAGGGTTACTATGTGACCCCAAAAAAAGGGGGGGGGGAGGGAGTCGAGCCGACGTCAGCATTTTTGCTTGCTGACGTAATCAGGTTGTGCTGACGTCAGCAACCACCTGCTGACGTTAGCACCATACTTAGCCAAATTTTTGGCCGGACAGTAAAACATTTTCAACGTCTCAACTCCTCGAGAAACGCTAACGCTTTTGAAATCCAACAAACTTGACCTGTTGACCCATACTGAGAGGCGATATGGACTCGTCGGACAACAAGGAGAAGGTGACAGGTGATCCCTCCTCCTCCTCTTTTGGGGTCCTGAGCCCAGGCTCGTAGGCCATTGAGGACCTGCGGAGCCAGCAGGTTGAGATGCGTCGCCTACAGCAGGAGCAGACTGATGCCATCCGTACGCTGACTGAGCTTCTGCGTGGCCAGTCCACAATCCCACGGCAGGTTTCCGAGGGAGTTGCCTGCGTCGCGGTCTCTACACAGCAATCGGCTCAGGCACCCGTGGCAGGAGCTTGACCTGACCCACCACCTCCTGACCTCCTGGATGATGAGCCATTCATGCCAAGCATGCCAGATGAGTCCCCGGATCATGAGATTCGAGTTCTTCAACAGCAGCTCCGTCAGCTGCAGACGGGCACCAGATCTCCTCGGATTCCTACAGTGCGATCGTCATCCGACTATCCCGGTGACTATCCCCTTCCAGGAGTCTTCCCCGTCTCTCGTCCTCCTCGGCCTGCGGTTGCTCTCCCCACGGAGCGGCAACCCAAGGACTTTGAGACACCACCTCCATGGTACATGACTGAGGACGACTTCGACTGCTAGGAGATCCTCTTTCAGGTCTGGGCTACTTCAGAGGGCGTGTAGCCCTACTACCATAGCCCGTATCAGCCTACAGACCCAGCACAGGTGCTGACAGCAGTCAGAGCGATGCGCGGACTCCTCTATGCCATGCCAAGTGAGACCGTCGTCGATTTCCACCCCTTCCTTGGCGAGCCCGGCACAGGCACGGGCGCCGACCCACGCGGGGGTTGGGATCTGGCCTTATCACTGCTGGCCGCAGAGACGCACGCCACCCGTGCAGCACACATTCGTTGCCTTTCACTCTCTCTGTCAGGGGCCTGCAGAGCCTGCAACTGATTACTGGCGACGCGCCATGCGCATCTACACGCGTCTTTGGACCTCCGTAGGCACACAGCTGTGGGCGCTCCGTACGATGATGCTCGGAGTTCGCCTTGAGTATACTGACATCTTCACACGGTACAGCGACGCTGTCATCGAGCCCTTTTCAGCCACTCTACAGCTTCTCCCTTGGGCCCATCAGCTCTTTCTCCAGGTGACTTCAGCCCGCGAGGCAGCAGTGACCCACAAGGAGACTTCCCTTGCTCCAGCAGACGTCGTATCACCACCATCATCCCTCCTGCAGTCTCCTTCTTCATCCTCCATCACGTCCTCGTCTTCCTCCTCCTCTTCGGCCCTGCCCACACCCACTCACACAGAGGGTGTTGTAGCAGCAGCTCAGGGGAAGAAGAAGAAGGGGAAGCATGGATCAGGTCAGCAGCAGTCACATCAGCAGTCGTCCTCCAGTGATAACAGTGGACGTTCTGTTCACTGCTACAACTGTGGAGGTGCCCATCGCTACACCGAGTGCCAGCAGCCGCCCGACTGAGCGCGGATTACTTGTGGGCTCCAGGCTACACATGCCCTCAGTTCCACATCGAGCACGACATCCTCGTTATCCTCCGGACGCGTGGCGTCCACGATTGTAGCTGTTCCCGCTTCTCCACCGGCGAGTAGCAGCGATCCGGACCCACGCGACCGCACCATCGCAGAGCTCCGACACCTTCTGGCACTCCGCTTTCAGGGAGGTGCAAGTCTGTTGTCATCGTTGTGTAGTCCACAGACTATTTGTCCGTCTGTTCCTGTGACTCGTGACGACACGTGTGGAGGAGCACAGTCAGCATGTGATGATGATGGGCCTGACTGCACCGATTGGGTTCATGAGTCTCATCTTTGTGTCCTACGTCGTTCCTCCCCACTGACGGCTCAGCGTCCCTCTGATGTCGAGTGTCCCGTTGCCCGTTGTACAGTGACGTCCACGAGTCGTGACTCCAGTGGCACTTGGATCATCGATTCTAGTGCCACTCATCACATGACGTGTTGTCGTAGTGATTTTGTCGTTCTCGGTCCTGTCACGTCTGTCCGTTCCATCCGTGCAGGCTCTAGTCAGTCCTTGCCAGTCCATGGTGTTGGGGTTGTATGTTTTGACTGTCCGTCTGGCCCCCTGTACCTTTCTGACGTGTTGTTAGTGCCTGATCTTGAGCTTAGCCTGCTTTCTGTGCGTTCCTGTACACTGATGGGCCTCTCCGTGGAGCACACCGCAGACTTAGCGGCTGTGACTGCTACTGACACTCGCAGTGTTGTCCTCCGTGCCTCTATCGTAGATGATCTATATTGTGTCTCTCGTACCTCCTCCCCTTGCTCCCCTTCCTCCTCCGCTCGGGTTATTGTCACTGGTGTTCTGTCTCCGGAATACCAGCGATTGCTTCATCGTCGTCTGTGTCACGTGGGCTCCGATATTGTGTCAAAGCTCATTCGGACACAACCAGCTCTCGGTCTTGACGTGACTTCTTTCAAGAAGCCACCCAAGACCGACCGTCTCCTTTGCCCTCAGGGGAAGATGCACAGATGCACCTACCCTGACTCTCGTTTTTGAGCGCTTTGGCCTCTTGAGTTAGTGCACTCGAACTTTTTCAGTCCTCTTCCGGTTGAGTCCCTATCTGATCGGGGCTCGTATGTTTTGACTCTGACTGATGACTTTACCCGGATGCGGTGGGTCTACAGCCTGTGTCAAAAAAGCAACGCTGCCCTTGCGGTTCGACTCTGGATAGTGATGGCTGAGCGTCAGTCACGTCACACGCTGCATACTTTGCGCTCAGATCGCGGCGGTGAGTTTCTTGGCGAGATGGACGGATTCTTTGCCGAGCACGGGATTTTTCACCAGGTCTCCGCTCCTGCTACCCCTTAGCAGAACTGTGTTTCCGATCGCTGGAATCGCACCATGGAGGATGCGGTTCGCGCTATGCAGTCTGAGTGCAGTCTCCCTGAGTCCTTCACTTTTGAAGGCTTCGCCTACATGACGTGGGTTTGGAACCGCCTCCCGCACGGTCCGCTTCCAGACCCTTTTACACCGTATGAGCTCTGGTTTGGACATCGTGCTGACCTTCGTCTGGCTCGCGTCTGGGGATCTGTGGCCTCCGTGTGGTACACTGAGGACCAGCAAGGGTCCAAGGTCTCACCTCGGGGCCGCTTGTGTGCCTTCGTCGGCATTTCCCCGCGGTCGAAGGTTTGGCGCTTCTGGGACCCTACTCGTCGTTGCGTCATTGAGTCCCGCGACACGCTCTTTTTCGAGTCTGTCACATACGGTGACCTGACTTCCATCACAGCACTCTCCGCCACGAATGTTCCTATCTGTGAGGGTTCTCGACGGATGGGGCAGACTTCTACGCCAGAGAGCACCTCTCATCAGGCTGATGTGTCCGTTGGAGCCCCCTACACCTCTCGGTCTCCAGCCCTTGATGACCCGGCGATCATCGCTGTCGGTCTAGAGACCTCGCCTGTACAACCTGTTTCACACCCCACAGGTGTCCCTGCTTCAGCTCCTGCGCCTACTTCTGCTCCAGTACCTGCGTCACCCGGCACTCGTGTCTCTATGTCTGGTCCAGTCTCGCCTACTGCCGTACCTGCGTCTGCCGGCACCCCTGCCTCTGTGTCAGGTCCAGTCTTGCCTGCTCCCGCTGTAACATCTAGCCCCGTGTCCCCCAGACACGCGTCTCCTCGTATGGCATGACCGGCTCCCTTGCCTAAGCCCCCACCAGCTGTGGTCATGCCTGTCCCTGAGCTTGAGGTGTACCCCTCGAGCTCAGGTTACTCCTGTGAGCCTTGTGGCCGTCTTCAACCACTGGTTTCCGGAGCTCAGCGAGCGTCGGGCCCCGCACCCAAGCATCCCTATCGCAGCATCATGAGTAATGACCCCGGCACAAAGGCCTTAGGCCTGAGTGTCCTCACTGAGCTCACAGAGGTACATCCAGCGTGTCCCGTAGGGCACGATCTTGTCACTCGCGAGTTCCACATCCCTTGTGATGCAGTAGGTGATCTTGTGGTCATTAGGCCTAGCACCGAGGAGTTTGCCCTTGCCACGAAGAGCTCTTCCTCTGTGGCGCCCGACCCAGGCACCTTGAGGGAAGCTCTCTCATAAAAGGATGCTGACACTTCGCGAGCTGCCTACGAGGATGAGCTTCACGCTATCCGAGAGCATAGAGTCTACGAGCTTGTCGACCTTCTGCCTGGGAGGAAGGCTATTCAGGTCAAGTGGGTCTTTCGTAAGAACGTGAAGCCAGATGGCTCACTGGAACGCTACAAGGCCCGCTTGGTTGTCAAGGTGAACTCTCAGATTGAGGGCGTCAATTACACTGATACTTTTACCCTGTCGGCCGCATGACCTCAGCTCGAGCTCTGTTCGGTGTAGTGGCTCAGCATGACTGGGAACTGCACCAGATGGATGTGAACAATGCGTTCCTCCATGGCTCTCTGGACGAGGAGATGTACGTGGCTCAGCCACCAGGCTTTGAGGGCGGTGACAAGGTCTGGCGCTTGTGCAAGTCCTTGTACGGCCTCAAGCAGTCTCCGCGGTGTTGGAACCGGGAGATCACCGCCACTTTGACTCGTGCGGGATGTATATAGAGCGAGGCAGATCCCTCTCTCTTCATCCTACCGACACCCGAGCGGTTCACAGCCATCCTCATCTATGTCGATGACCTTTTAATGGTGTCTCCGTCCCTAGAGGCCGTGAAGGAGGCCCAGGCTGTCCTTCAGACTGCCTAGAGGATGAAGGACCTCGGTCCTGCATCGGTGTTTCTTGGTATGGAGATCGTGCGAGATCGCAGGCGCCGGACGCTGTTGCTGCATCAGGCCCGATATGCAAGAGTCGTGGGGGAGCGCTTCAGCGATCTCCTTGGTGCAATGCCCACCGCTTCCACACCTCTTACACCCGATGGGCTGGATGCCCTGAAGGTGGATGATCCCACACAGCTGGGGGAGACAGTGGACGTGACCTTGTACCTCCGTCTCATCGAATCTCAGATGTACGTGGCCACTACCACACGTCCTGACATCGCTTTCACTCTCAACCTCCTCACTCTGTTCTCGCAGGCTCCTCGTGCTAGAGCCCTTCACGCGGCTGTGCGAGTGGTGCGGTATGTGGTCTCCATACCGTACCTCGGACTCTGCTTTTGTTGGCAGTATTCGATGGTCCTTGACGGCTACACTGACAGCGACTGGGCTTGGAGCCCAGATGGACGCAGTCGTACTGGCTATGTGTTCCTGCTTAGTGATACCGCTCTGTCTTGGCGTAGCAAGAAGCAGGGCTGCATCGCACGTAGCTCATCGAAGGTAGAGTACGTTGCTTTGGGCGCAGGGGCTGCTGAGGCGGTATGGCTGCAGCGCCTGTTTCTTGAGGTTGGTCAGTCAGTACCCGCCATTGTGCTTCGTTGCGACAACCAGAGTGATGTCGCCATTGCGGAGAACTCCGGTGTCTTTCACGCTCTCACGAAGCACATTGCGGTTGAGCATCACTTTGTGCGTGACTTGGTGGAGCGACACGTGATCTCCATCATGTGGGTTGGCACAAACATGCAACATGCTGATTTCTTGACAAAGGTACCAGCTCGCGGAAAGTTCCTGGTGGCCATTCGTTCTGTCGGGCTTCGCCCCATGCCTGAGGGTATTTGAGTGTGGGATGTGTGTTTGATTCTCATCTGTTTCACACTCACTATTGTACTTGTCCCAGTGCTGCATGTGTATGGACATGAGTACCATCTGGTTATGGGGGAGTGTTGTGATTTGTGACGTTCCCGTACAGTCTACTGTGACCACTCGGCCATGTCCATACTCGTGCAGATCCCTGAGGCGGGCCCTGGTGACTTCGGAAGGATGACGGGCGGCGGACTACTAGCTTGGAGCTGGCCGAATACTGTTCCAGACCCCGGACACTGCCGGGACCTCCCTGCTGTTTCTCTGCAGCCCCCAGGAGTCTTCTCGGCGGACTGGCCATGAGCCCGATTTGCATGTTTTTGCATTGCGTGTCCACCGTCTGATGATGGATGCATGCATGTGACCAGTTGTAGCGTTCGTCTTGTGATCTTGCACGTCTAGGTTCAGACGGCGTAGCATTCTGACATGTGTGCGCAGAGTTATGGCAAAAACAGTGGTTTTGGGCCGGTTTCAGGACAGCTCTTGGACCGCCGCGTGCGACACCCGCTGTGCACCGCGGCAGGTATTTAGGCCATGGACCTGTCATTTGTTATCTCTCTCTGCAAATGCTATTCAAGCATTCAGACACAGTGCCTTGTGTCCCCTAGCCAAACTCTTGCAGTTGCGTGCACGACCTGTGACTGTCATCACCGTCTGATCAGGCACTGACGCCTCATCAATGGGAGTGTTGCTAGGAAGTTTCCTTGCATCTTCTCAACTCGAACCTCCTGCAATTTTTCTACAGCACGTATGATTTTCTTGGTGGACTGGCCGTGGGCCCGATTTGCATGTTTTTGCATTGTGTGTCCACCGTTTGATGCCAGATGCATGCATGTGACCAGTCATAGCGTCTAGACTTTGATCGTACACGTCCAGGTTCAGACGGCGTAGCGTTTTGATATGTCTGCGCAGAGTTACGGCCAAAACAGTGATTTTGGGCGTGTTTTAGGACAGATCTTGCACCACCGCGTGCGATGTTGGTTTGTGTGGCTTCCACTTGTCACGACCGACACTGCTAGTTTACCAATGTACCCACATTCGGGGTATATGGTAGAGGATGGCGTGACGACACGAAAGGCCTCCGGACTGCACCGACACTTCTCCAGCACCGGTGAGACGCGGTTGATGCGTTCTGGTAGCCCTGTGGGCTTGCCGGGAGCTAGGAGAGTTTTGTCGGTGGGTTGAGACCCGCACACAGCAGCAGCAGCAGCAACCGCAGCAGCTGCACCTGTCGCTGCAGTTAATGCTGTCCCTACAAGGAGGGCCTCGTAGCCCTCCTTTGAGGGGGGGCCCTCTGAGGTGGCCTGTCGGCCCCGTTCGCATCCCCCCCTTTTCCTCCCCTTCTCAAGGGGGCCCTCGGTGGGCCCCGCCGAGCCCCTCCGAGGGACCCTTCGGAGGGGGCCCATCGACCTAGTGGGCCCCCTCGGCCCCGTCGGCCCCGTCGGCCCCGTCTGCCGACCGATGGAGGGGACGGGTCAGAGGGCGGAGAGGACCCCCCCCCCTCGCTCCCTCCTCCCCCCCACACTTACCCACTCGCTCACTCGCTCACTCAGCGAGCGAGCGAGTGAGCGTGCACAAGAGGGAGGGCCGGACAAGCCGGACACCCCACCCCCCTCCTTGTTTTCTCCGTTTGTCCACCTTAGGGGCAATCGAGAAAAACGGGGGGCAAGTAACAAAAAATACGAAAAGGGGTACGTTACAGAGCAAGTTGAAAACGAAAGAAAAAACAAAAAAAAGAAGGCAAGGGCTTAAGGCGAGCAGAGGGGAGAACTAGAAAAAAAAGGGGATGGAGGGTGAGGGAAAAAGAAAGAAAGAAACACAAAAGGGGACCTGAGGGCTAGAGAATAACGACAAAAAAAAGGGAATCGTCCAACTACTACCGCTGCAACAGTAGCAGCTTTCATAGTAGCAATAGCCGTATTGGACGGAGTTGCAATGACTACATAGTGTGGCGACTCCGCTAGCGCTTGCATTTTTGCCTTCTCAGCCGACAGCGCACTGTCGTTGGCAGCGACTTCTTTTTCAAGACGCGTACTGTACCGGCGTCTTCCTAAGGCCCGTGGATTGGTGCACGCACTTCACTCCGTAGGTTTGACGGTGGATTTGAGTCTTTCCATCTCCGAGGGCTGGGTTGTCTACCGCTTGGAGCAGCAGCCACACCTGCAGCTGCCACCCCTTCTCGTCTTAGAGCAGTTTATGCTCTATTAGTGGCAGCAGTATTAGTTGCCGCAGTTAGTCAGACTCTAGTCTACGGGCGTGTTCTGGTAGTGCAGCTCGTCCCGTCTGGTCACGTTTGCTGACCCGGCCATCGTGACCTCCAAGAGAGACAGTACTTACTGGCCTCATTCTCTCCCGTGGCTTGGTGTTTACCATCGGGAGTAGGTGCCCTTGGTACCTATCCATCGTCTAGTGCACGAGATGAGTGCGCGGACATCTGAGCAGGCGCGTTACGCGTTCGCCTATTACTTATGTGGTGATGGACGTCATGATTGGCGTCGCTGTTGGACGCGCCCTCCCGACTGGCATCCACTTTGGCTAGAGCCTCGTCCGAGCCTGCGTCCTCCACAACATACGGATCTATCCGCGTTGGTAGATCCCCTAGCTTGACCTCTGGCGAGCATGTTTGCCGAGATCCACCGCTTGCGGCAGATGGTACAGCGGCTTTGTAACCTCGTCGTCACTGAGCGTGCTTTTGCTACTCGTTTGTCAACGGCCTCTTCGATCACATCTCCTCCATCCTCTCCTCCTTCCTCATCTGATGGTGTACCTTCAGCTCCACATGCCAGCAAGTCACAGGCTGCCACCATCCTTTCGATCCTCCACTCTACTGCGACCCTGATGCCACCTTGCAATGACATGTCCTCATGCAGTCGTTCCAGTCGAGTGACCCCGCGACGTCATTGTCAACGCTCTGCACGCCGTGCTTGCGCCGATTTTGATACATCCTCCACCTCCTCGGCCTCCGTTGTTGTACCTGTCGAGGGGGAGTGTGGTCACCGCGCATTACCTCATGTGACAGTAGCGACATGATCCGTACTCACGCCGGACCGTGGTGCCCAAGTGTCAGCTCAGGCAGACTCAGATGATACGGTGACAGCACATGGCATGGAGTCTGATCTCTACATGGCGTTCATGGTGGAGACTTCTGTGTCATTGCGCTCAACTTCCACGTCCGGGGCTGCATCCAGATCTCTTGCAGCTGCAGGTTACATTAGGAGGAGCGCAGACACGAAGTCCTTGGACGGTGCCACTTGCGGCTCCGACCGGTGGAGGCCCAGCAGAGGCACATGAGTCTCGTATGGATCGGGATGCGTCTAGCGGAGTTTTGGGAGAGTGTCTGCAGTAGGCTCACACCAGTCCGGTGGATGTTGCAGGGCTTGAGACATGTATGTCATCAAGTTCGACATGTACGCTCGGGCAAGAGCCGGACGTTCTACAACAGGAGGTTGCATCAGGAGGAGTCCAGGTGCCGTGTTCTTGGGCGGTGCCACTAGAAACTCCGACCGGTGGCGGCCTGGCAGTGGCACAAAAGTATTGTGCGGATCGAGATGCCCCACACGGATCTCCGAGGGTGTTGGCGCACGAGATTCACACCAGTATGACAGCAGTCGCAGTGCATAAGCAGAGTCGGCTGGTTGATCTTTTGGAGGTTGAGGCATTCTTGAGAGCAGCACTTCTGAGAGACGTCGCTAGGACATATGCTGCAGGAGGTACACCAGGCTCCACCGTCTTATCTGCGGTACATGAGGACCAGCTTCTGCGTGAGGATTCGTCCATGTTCCTACAGTCTCCGGGTTCTTGTACCCATGACGGAGCAACGACATACATGACGGAGTCAGATGATGGTCCTTACTCTATCATCGAGCAGGTAGCAGCAACCAGACTTCCCGGCAAGATACTACGTGAGCGTCAATTACGCTTGTTGGTCGCCGTGACGGGCGTTGTCGAGCCGGAGTCCTACACACCTGTGTCCACTATAGCGGCAGTTGAGGACAGTGGAGTCACCTCGTCAGCAGGAGCTGAGTTTTGCCCCTTTGTGTTCACCTGCTGCTGACCTTGCTGATCACATGGACACTGAGAGTGGCAGTACCTGCACGGACGACATTTCTACATGCTCCACGGACTATGACAACTCATCCTTCTCCTTCCCTCTCGGCATGCAACCGCTTACTCCTCGTGTGACAGACACGAGTTGTGATGTGCATGCGACACCTGTAGCTGCATCCGATGTTCCAATGTCTAAGCACATTGCGAGCTTGGTTGAGTCCCAGGAGGATGAAGCAGCACCAGTTCCATCGTCTTCAGTAGCACAGATGCACATGGCGCTGTACTCACGAGTTGTGCAGTCAGCATGTGCAGCATCCAGTGAGGCAGAGTTTATCCTACATCAGGTCGACATGGGCCACCTCGACATCTCCGAGGCAGATTATGCTCATCTGCAAGAGCGTTTAGTCATGCTACAGCAGGAGATGATGGCAGCGCGTGAGCAATTTTTAGAGGAGGGGAGCATCACTGCTATTGGTACGATCCTTCTGCCAGCAGCATCTAGCACACCCATATTCGGGGAGGATCTTGTACCAGCTGCAAGTATGACGTCCGTTGGAGACATTGTCACAAGAGAGGTGAGCGTGCCTTCGACTTCCGCCATCCTGGCTCCTTCGACCCCATTATTGCTCCTCTTTCTTCTTCTACTATCGTCACGCACCTTCATCCACCCAACTCACCTGCCCCATCGTCATCTTCATCCAAGAGTGGTGATCCGGTTCATCGCTCCAGCTCTCCTCTTCTGGAAGTACACCCTCGTGCCTCAGGATGTGCTATCCCGTACCGGTCGCCAGCTCTTCCACTTCATCCACGCACGCGTGCTGCTCGCCCATTCCCTTTCCTCTGGCATACACAGATGCATCGCGGTAGAGCGGAGATTGGAGAGACTGTGAGTTGGGACCCTTGGCAGTCACGCGAGGACTGGTATACCCTAGGTGATGCAGCTGCGACGTGAGGAGTCATAGCCGGAGACACCACTTCGTCTTTGAGGGAGGGAGTCGACTCATAGGTGACAGGGGGAGCTATCTCTGCATGATGGATACACCACATGACTCATCGCCCAGGATCTGTTCAGCTACGACATCAGCATCTCCATCGAGGACATCGCTGCCAGGTTCATCTACCCATGGAGACTGTTGTGTGGACCTTGACCTGACACGACATCATGGGAGATGCATGGCGAGGTTCATGCTCTCTTGTGAGCATCTACAGCATCCCGCATGTGGCTCATGCTACATGCCTGCACAGTTGCATGTAGATGGTAGCACCCTGTTGGTCGAGACCCAGACACGTGGTGCATTGTACCAGTGTCACGAGGAGACCATGTGATCGTGTGTCTTGGTGTGTGGCTATACTGTGTGTGGCATGTGCATGCGAGCTGTTGGTCGAGACCTGGAAAAGTGGTGCGTTGCACCCGTGTTACGAGGAGATCCTCCCATGATCCTGTGTTTGGATGATGATACTATTGTGTTGGATTGCTTGTAGCGGTCGAGACCCGGGCCTCGGTACCGCCAGTGTCACCAGGAGACCATCTTGTCCTCTGACATGTGCATGATGTGCATTACATTGGATTGTGTACGTGCGCATCACTCCTCTCATGGTTGAGACCCAGACACTTGGTGGGCTTTGCCAGTGTCCAAGGAGACCCTAGATGGATAGCAGATGTGTGTGTGTGTGTATGTGTGTGTGTGTGTATGTGTGTGTGTGTGTGTGTGTGTGTGTGAGTTCACTCATGCATATGATGCCTTGCCATACATTTTTGTTCCATGCTTTCGTTCATTCGTTCTGGCGTGGATGACTATGTCAGCCAGGGGGAGTGTTGGTTTGTGTGGCTTCCACCCGTCACGACCGACATCGCTAGTTTACCGATATACCCACATTCGGGGTATATGGTAGAGAAGGGCGTGACGACACGACGGGCCTCCGGACTACACCGAGACTTCTCCAGCACCTACGACAGTACCGGCGGGACGCGGTCGATGCATTCTGGTAGCCCTATGGGCTTGTCGGGAGCTAGGAGAGTTTTCTCGGTGGGTTAAGACCCGCGCACCCGGTGGACTATACTTGTGCGACGAGGAGACCCGGTGGCTATACTAACGCTTCCGATGTTCGAAAAGCCGTGTGTGATGTCTGGACGTTGATTATGAGATTTTCTGGCACTGCTCTTATTTTCTCGGTGGTCGAGACCCGGGCACTCGGAGAGCTATTCCGGTTCCTTGAGGGGACCATCGTTATTGTTATCGCGGTGTATGCGGTGTGTTCTCCCCGCTGACTCGTTTGGGCTCAGCGGGGGTGACGGGGCCCGGTGCGGCTAGCTGCCGGCGCCCCTACTTAAGCTCGCTAGGGGCTCATTTGTACTCTCTCCTTGTTCTTTTATATTCAGCATTCTAGACTTAGCCAAATTCTTGCTGTCTTGCATCGCACTCACACACAGAGCTCACTTTCGTTTTTGCATGGGCCTGCATGCCCTAAAATGTTTCCAATTTGCGACACTAGCTGTGCGCCGCGGAAGATACTTATGCCATGGACCTGTCAATTGTCATTTCTCTTTGCAAATACCATTGAAGCATTCTGACACATTGCCTTGTGTCTCCTGGCCAGACCCTTGCCGATATGTGCACGACTTGTGACTGTCGCCACCGTCTGACCAGGCACTGATGCCTAGTCAGCTGCTGTGTCGCTAGGAAGCTTCCACGCATCTTTTCATGGTATCAGAGCGGTGAGACAGTTCTCACCGAGCTCCACAGCACAGATGCAGGAGAGGAGCATCAGTGAGAGTCACCGCTATAACAGATCCACAGGGACCCGTCGACGACAGCTGACCGCCGTCGACGTCGCTCACCATCACCACGTGAGACTGAAGTCTTCAGCAACAGCCGACATTGGCACATGTAGCAGCTGCTGCATTCAGCATCAGCAACAACAGTGCGGGAAAGTAGTAGCAACGCAACAGCGGCAGCTGCAGCGACGGGAGTAGTGCACGGCGGTAGGACCACAGCAGTAGCGTGCGGCGGCAGCAACACAGCAGTAGCGCAGCAGTAGTGGCAGTAGGAGCACAGTAGTAGCGTAGCAATTGCGGCAGCACCGGCGGCAGTAGCAACGGAGCAGTAACAGCGGCAGTAGCGCGCGGCGGTGGCGGCAGTAGTATGCAGTATCTGTAGCACGCAGTAACAGGAGCAGCACGCGGCTGCTGCCACAGTCGCACACTCAACCGCTAGGCGGCCGCTCCGCACGCAGCCGCGCGGCTGCTGCTACAACTGAGGATGCAGTAGTAGGAGCAACCGAGCAGAAGCTGCTGTGCAGCTTCCACGTAGCTCCCGCGCGGCTGTTACAGAGCAGCCGCCAGGTCGCGCAGCAGCCGCGAGGATTGACAAAAAACAATAAGGAGAGGGGAGCTGACGACAGCATTTTTTATAGCTAACGTCACCAGGTCATGCTGACGTCAGCAACTTCCTGCTGACCTCGGCACTTGCCTTTGTGAAAATTTTCGGTGGAGAATCAAAAGTTACGAGCGTTTGAACTCATTGAGAAATGTTGACGTTTCCCTAATTGGACCATGTTGACATTTCGGCCCATAGTGAGCGACGACATGGTTCCGTCCGGCGACAAGGGAAAAAGGGTTCTAGATCCCTCTTCCTCTTCCTCATGGATCATGAGCCCACGTTTGTAGGCTATTGAGGACTTGCGGAGCCAGCAGAAGGAGATGCGTCGCCTGCAGTGGGAGCAGGCTGACGCTATCTGTACACTCACCGAGCTTCTCCGGGGTCATTCCACGACCCCACGACAGATCTCTGGGGGAGCGGCCGGGGTCGTACCCTCTACACAGCAGTGAGCTCCAACACCAGAGATAGGATCCGGAGCCGACTCTCCACCTCTCGATCCTTGGGACGAGGATCCAGATATGCCAGGCATGGAGGGTGACTCCCAAGAGCGTGAGATTCGTGTACTTCAGGAGCGTCTCCGTCAGCTTCAGACGAGCTCTCAACCCCCACACACATCTCGCATTCCCGAGATTCGATCGTCACCGGACCTCCACCCCAACGACTTCCCTCTTCCCGGCATCTTTCCCATCCCTCGTCCTTCCTAGCCTGTGGTTGCTCTCCCTACGGAGCCGCAACCCAAGGACTTCGAGACACCGCCCCCACGGTATGCCAGCGAGGATGGTTTTGACTGCTGGGAGATCCTCTTCCAGGTTTGGGCCACTTCAGAGGGCGTCTGGCCCTACTACCACATCCCGTATCAGACTGCGGACCGAGCAGAGGTGCTGACAGTGGCTAGAGCAATGCACGGACTTCTCTATGCCATGCGACACGAGACTGTTGTCGACTTCCGCTCGTTCCTTGGTGAGGCGGGCACAGGCACCGGCACTGATCCACGCGGGGGCTGGGACCTGGCGTTGTCCCTCGTTGCTACAGAGACGCATGCCACCTGCGCCGCGCACTTTCATGCCTTTCACTCCCTTCATCAGGGGCCTGCTGAGCCTGTAACCGACTACTGGTGACGTGCCATGTGCATCTACACGCGCCTTGGGACCTCAGGAGGTACACAGCTGTGGGCGCTTCGCACGATCATGCTTGGAGTTTGGCTTGAGCACATAGACATCTTCACGAGGTACTGTGACGCCGTGCTCGAGCCTTTTTGGGCCTCACTACAACTCCTTCCCTGGGCACATCAGCTCTGTCTCCAGGTGACTTCCGCCCGTGAGGCAGCCGTGGCTCATCAGGAGAACTCCCTTGCAACAGCAGTCGTCGCATCCCCACTGACGCCCCTCTTGTAGACTCCTTCTCCATCCTTTGCCACGTCCTCCTCCTCCCCTTGCACCCCCATTACACCGACTCAGACACAGGGTGTCGCAGTAGCAACACAGGGGAAGAAGGGACATCGCAGGCGCATCTCGGGCCAGCAGCAATCACAGCAGCAGTCGTCATCGGGCAGTAACAATGGGCACTCTATCCACTGCTACAACTGTGGAGGCGCTCATTGCTACACCGAGTGCCAGTAGCCGCTTGACTGGGCGCGGATTACACGCGGGCTCCAGGCTACACACGCACTACGGTCCACGTCGAGCAGCACATCGTCCCGATGTGCGGCGACCACAACCGCAACAGTTCCCGCTTCACCATCGGCGACCAGCGGTGAACCAGACCCACGTGACCGCACCATTGCCGAGCTTTGCTTCCTTCTTGCGCTTCACTTTCTAGGAGGTGCGAGGGTGTTGTCATAGCTGGGTGGTTCACGGACTGTTTGTCCGTCTGTCCTTGTGGCTCGGGATGAATCGTGTGGAGGGGCACAGTCGGCATGTGATGATGATGGGCCTGAATCTACAGATTGGATTCATGAGTCTCACCTTTGTGCCCTTCGTTGTTCTTCCCGACCTGTTGTCCAGCGTCTGTTTGAGGCCGAGTGCTCCATTGCCCGTTGTACAGTGATGTCCTCCAGTCGTGATTCAGGTGGCACATGGATCATCGATTCAGGTGCCACTCATCACATGACCTGTCGTCGCAGTGAGTTTCTTGTTCTCGGCTCGGTTGAGTCTGTTCGTTCCGTCCGCACAGGCTCTGGTCAGTCCTTACCAGTCCAGGGTGTTGGGGTTGTGTGTTTGGATGGTCCGTCTGGTCCCTTCTAACTTTCCAAGTTGTTTTTGTCTGACCTTGAGCTCAGTTTGCTTTTTGTACGTGCTTGCACACTGATGGTTATCTCTGTGGAGCACACTGCAGACTCTGCGACTGTGACTGCTATTGACACTCGTAGCGTTGTTCTTCGTGCTTTTGTTGTGGATGACCTGTATCGTGTCTCTCGGACTTCTGCTCCTTGCTCCCCCTCCCCTTCCGCTCGTGTTTTTGTCAGTGGTGTTCTGTCTCCTGAGTACCAGCCATTGCTTCATCACCGCCTGTGTCATGTAGGCTCCTACACTATGTTGAAGCTCATTCAGACACAGCCCACCCTCGGTCTTGACGCGACTTCTTTCGAGAAGCCGCCCAAGACCGACCGTCTCTTCTACGCTCAGGGTAAGATGCACCATTGCACCTATCCTGACTCCCATTCACACGTACTGCGCCCTCTCGAGTTAGTCCATTCGGACCTTGTTGGTCGCCTACCTGTCGAGTCTCTCTCCAATCAGGGTCGATACGTCATGACCCTGACTGATGACTTCACCCGGATTCGGTGGGTCTACAGCCTGCGCCACAAGAGTGACGCCACTCTCGCGGTTGCCTATGGCTAGTGATGGGTGAGCGTCAGTCCCGCCACACGCTGCACACCTTCCGCTCGGATTGCGGCGGCGAGTTTCTTAGCGAGATGGACAACCTCTTCGCCGAGCACAGGATTTTTCACCAGGTCTCTGCTCGAGCTACTCCTCAGGAGAACGGTGTCTCCGAGCGCTGGAACTGCATCATGGAGGATGCGGTTCGCGGCATGCGGTCTGAGTGCGGTCTTCCGGAATCCTTCGCTTTCAAAGGCTTCGCCTACATGACTTGGGTCTAGAACCGCTCCCCGCACGGTCCTCTTCTGGACCACGTCACTCTGTATGAACTCTGGTTTGGCCACCGTGCTGACTTGCGCCTCGCTCGCCTTTGGGGATCCTTCGCTTCTGTGTGGTACACCGAGGACCAGCAGGGATCCAAGTTCTCACCGTGGGGTCGCTTGTGTGCATTCATCGGCATCTCTCTGCGGTCAAAGGCATGGTGGTTTTGGGACCCCGCTCCTCGTCGCAATGTTGAGTCCCGCGAAGCACCCTTCTTCGAGTCCCTCACCTATCGTGATCTGACATCGATCACGTTGTTGTCCGTCACACACATTCCCACATGTGAGGTTTCTCAATGGATGGGGGAGTCTACGCCTGCGAACACCGCCCGTCAGGCTCATGTGTCCGTTCGAGCTCCCTCCACTTCTCCAGCTCTCGATGACCTAGAAATCATTGCTGTCAGTCCAGAGATCTCTCTAGTACCACCGGCTTCTACCCTTTTCCCCTCGCACCCGACAGGTATCCATGATCCTGTACCTGTGTGTACTCTTGTGACCGTACCTGTGTCCATCAGCACTCCTGCCTCTGTGCGTGGACCTGCCTCATCGAGCTGTGTTCGGTGTAGTGGCTCAGCATGAGTGGGAACTACACCAGATGGATGTGCACAATGCGTTCCTCCATGGCTCTCTAGACGAGGAGATTTACGTGGCTCAGCCACACGGCTTTGAGGACGGTGACAAGGACTGGCGCTTGCGCAAGTCCTTGTACAGCCTCAAGCAGTCTTCTTGATGTTGGAACCAGGAGATCACTGGCACTCTGACTCGTGCGGGATATGTACAGAGCGAGGCGGATCCTTCTCTCTTCATCCGACAGATGCTTGAGCGATTCACTGCCATCCTGGTTTATGTCGACAACCTTCTGATCACGTCTCCATCACTAGAGGGCATGAATGAGGCCAAGGCTGTCCTCCAAACTGCCTACAGGATGAAGGACCTTGGTCTTACAGCGGTGTTTCTTGGCATGGAGAACGTGCGAGATCGGAGACGTCGTACTCTACTACTACATCAGGCCCAATACGCACGTGTTATGGGGGAGCGCTTCAGCGATGTTCTCGGCGTAGTGCCCACAGCTTCCACACCTCTCATTCCTGATGGACAAGATGCCTTGAAGGTGGACGATCCCACACAACTGGGAGGGACAGTGGATGTGACCCTGTACCTTTGTCTCATCGGATCTTTGATATACTTGGCCACCACCACACGTCCTGACATCGCATTTCCCGTCAACCTCCTTGCACAGTTTTGACAAACTCCATGCGCTAGAGCCCTTCACGCGGCTGTGCGAGTGGTGCGGTACGTGGTCTCCACACCGTACATCGGACTCTGCTTTCGCCGGCACTGTTCGGCGGTCCTTGATGGCTACACCAATAGCGACTGGGCGTGAAGCCTAGATGGACGCAGTCGCACCGGTTACGTGAGGTTGCGAGCACTCAGGCAGAGGGCCTTTGTGCCAGGGTCACCACTGACGACGCTGCGCGTGGGGCGAGGGCGGAGACGTCCGATGGGTGCCTGTGTATGGGGGTCGGACAGGGCGGGAGCAGGGGCCACTACCGGATTTGATGTAGAGGTGGACTGCACGGTAGGCATGTCTGTAGAGGATGGCGCGGCCTCAGTGGCCGGGTACAGATCCACGGCAGACGCGGGCGCGTCAGCGGCCGGAGGCGGGGAGGGCTCAGAGCCAAACACGGACGCGAACGCAGGATCAGGCAAGGCCTCAGACGCTGACGTGGTCTGAGGATCGGGTAAGGCCTCACATGCAGATGCGGACTCAGACGCAGACTCGGACACGGGCGAGAGCGCAAAGGCAGGGGCGCGAGAGTGAGCCGCAGATGGGACGGGGCTGGAGGTGCCGACGGACGCAGCCTCTGGGAACAACCTCTCGGGAGTCGGAGACGGAGTGACCGCACTAGCCGGGGGCACTGAGCTAATCGTGACAGGCACCTCCCCCACACGAGGTGGTCTGGCACACCCAGGGGCATGGGCAGCGCGAAGAGCATGGATGCGAGCAAGGTCGTGGAATGCGAGGTGCTCGAAGAAGAGAGCATCGCCTGACTCCACGATGCGACTTCTGTCAGGATCCCAAAACCGCCAGGCCTTGGACTGTGGGGCCACACCGACAAAGGCGCAGATGCGACCACACAAAGAAAGCTTGCTCCCTTGCTGCTCCGGTGTAAACATGACACAAGCAAGGGAGGCCCAGACACGGGCTAGGCACATATCGGTGCGAATGCCGTACCACAACTCATAGGGCGTGCGATGACCTGGGAGGGGGGCGTGTGGAATGCGGTTCCAGACCCAGGGCACGCCTTCAAAGGTGAAGGCCTCAGGCATGGTGCTGTCGGTGCGCATGGCGCGGACCGCGTCCTCCATGGTGCGGTTCTTGCACTCTGAGACACCGTTCTGCGGGGAGGTGGCGGGAGCGGAGAGGTTTTGGAAGACACCAAGCTCGGTGAAGGAGCGTGCCATGTCCCTGAAGTACTCGCCTCCGCGGTCAGAGCGAAAGGTCTGAAGCGAGTGGTGGGACTGCAGTTCGGCCATGACCAGCCAAAGGCAGACAGCGATGGCGGCGTCGCTCTTTTGACGCAGACTGTAGACCCAGCGCATGCGCGTGAAGTCATCAGTCAATGTCAGGATGTAGCGGCCGCGGTCCTCCTAAAACTCTACAGGGAGCGGACCCATCAGGTTAAAGTGGACAAGCTCCAGGGGCCGACGAGCCCTGGAGATAGACTTAGGGTAGGTGGACCGGTGCATTTTGCATTCAGCAAAGGATAGGCAGTCGGTCGTGGGCAGCGCCTCAAAGGATGCCGCATCAAGACCGAGAGCAGGTCGAGTGCGGATCGTCCTGTCGACAGCCCCCAGATGCACATGACAAAGGCGTCGATGCATGAGACGGTGGTGCTCAAGGGACAGAGCCCCAGCGATGAAGAAAGGAGCAATGGGAGAAGGAGGCAGGGGGGGAGGCACTGGCAGAGGACCCAGAGATGTGATTGAGATTATCGATGACCGTCCCACTCAGGACGGTCTACTGGGTGTCTCATACAAAGATGCGAGCATCGGCAGCTGTGTGTGTGACACCGAGGCCCATCTTGGTACAAGCAAGGACAGAGAGCAGGCTGAGTTCCAGATATGGGAAAAAGAGGACGCTGGAGATGTATACGGGACCAGCTGGCCCGGTGAACTGCACAACCCCAACACCTTGGACATGGACCTCATGGCCAGCTATAGTGTGGACAGAGCAAACACCACCAACGGGATGCAAGACAACGAAGGCGTCATGATGACACGTCATGTGATGGGTGGTACCACAGTCAACCACCCAGGTGGCATCCGTGACATGTGTACAAGGGACAACGTGGCTCTCGGCAACTGAATAGGGCGTGGCAGCGGGGCGCTTGGCGGGCACATGGCAAGGCGAGCGACGGAGCGCACATAAGTTGCATGCAGCCAAGACAAATCATCAGGTCCGTCACGCACACATGACTGGACATGGAAACCACCACAGGCATCATCATGCAACCAGATGGACAATCCATAGGTTGTAGAACCCTCTGGCTCAGTCAACTCACTCGCACCTCCCTGAGATGAGCACAAGGCCAGAAGCTGGGGCAACTCGGCGATCGTCTTGTCCTAGTTAAGCCTGTAAGCCAAATGACGGAACTCGATGACCAGACTCGCAAGTCCGAGTCCGAGTCTGGACTCGCGAGTCGAGTATCGTGGTCCGGACTCGAATCGGGAATCGCGAGTCCTCGGCCCGGGAGGGGGGGGGGAATGACGACAGGGTCGTCTCGACCCCGCCGCTGGACAAACAAATGCGGGCGGGGCCTTAGCCCCCCCCCCCCCCCCCCCCCCCCCCCCCCCC
>SZWC01018085.1:36370-46924 GCA_023375785.1 Penium margaritaceum | reverse complement strand
CTCGCGTCTTGCGTCTTGCGTCTTGCGTCTTGCGTCTTGCGTCTTGCGTCTTGCCTCTTGCCTCTTGCCCCTTGCCTCTTGTCTCTTGCAACTTGCCTCTTGCCTCTTGCCTCTTGCCTCTTGCCTCTTGCCTCTTGCCTCTTGCCTCTTGCCTCTTGCCTCTTTCCTCTTGCCTATTGCCTCTTGCCTCTTGCCATGCGTCTTGCGTCTTGTGTCTTGCGTCTTGCGTCTTGCGTCTTGCGTCTTGCGCCTTGCACCTTGCGCCTTGCGCCTTGCGCCTTGCGCTTTGCGCCCTGTGGCCTGCGCCTTGCGCCTTGCGCCCTGCGCCTGGCGCCTTGCGCCTGGCGCCTTGCGCCTTGCGCCTTGCGCCTTGCGCCTTGCGCCTTGTGCCTTGCGCCTTGCGCCTTGCGCCTTGCGCCTTGTGCCTTGCGCCTTGCGCCTTGCGCCTTGCGCCTCGCGCCTCGCGCCTTGCGCCTCGCGCCTTGCCCCTTGCGCCTTGCGTCTTGCGCCTTGCGCCTTGCGCCTTGCGCCTTGCGCCTTGCGCCTTGCGCCTTGCGCCTTGCGCCTTGCGCCTTGCGCCTTGCGCCTTGCGCCTTGCGCCTTGCCCCTTGCCTCTTGCCTCTTGCCTCTTGCCTCTTGCCTTGCGTCTTGCGTCTTGCGTCTTGCGTCTTGCGTCTTGCGTCTTGCGTCTTGCGTCTTGCGTCTTGCGTCTTGCGTCTTGCGTCTTGCGTCTTGCGTCTTGCGTCTTGCGTCTTGCGTCTTGCGTCTTGCGTCTTGCGTCTTGCGTCTTGCGTCTTGCGTCTTGCGCCTTGCGCCTTGCGCCTTGCGCCTTGCGCCTTGCGCCTTGCGCCTTGCGCCTTGCGCCTTGCGCCTTGCCTCTTGCCCCTTGCCTCTTGCCTCTTGCCTCTTGCCTCTTGCCTCTTGCCTCTTGCCTTTTGCTTCTTTCCTCTTGCCTCTTCCCTTGCGTGTTGTGTCTTGCATCTAGCGTCTTGCGTCTTGCATCTTGCATCTTGCGTCTTGCGTCTTGCGTCTTGCCTCTTGCCTCTTGCCTCTTGCCTTTTGCCTCTTGCCTCTTGCCTCTTGCCTGTTCCCTCTTGCCTGTTGCCTCTTGCCTCTTGCCTCTTGCCTCTTGCCTCTTGCCTCTTGCCTCTTTGCCTTTTACCTTGCGTCTTGTGTCTTGCGTCTTACGCCTTGCGCCTTGCGCCTTGCGCCTTGCCCCTTGCGCCTTGCGCCTTGCGCCTTGCGGAATGGGCCTTGCGCCTTGTGCCTTGCGCCTTGCGCCTTGCGCCTTGCGCCCTGCGCCTTGCGCCCTGCGCCTTGCGCCCTGCGCCTTGCGCCCTGCGCCTTGCGCCCTGCGCCTTGCGCCCTGCGCCTTGCGCCTTGCCTCTTGCCTCTTGCCTCTAGCCTCTTGCCTCTAGCCTCTTGCCTCTAGCCTCTTGCCTCTAGCCTCTTGCCTCTAGCCTCTTGCCTCTAGCCTCTTGCCTCTAGCCTCTTGCCTCTAGCCTCTTGCCTCTAGCCTCTTGCCTCTAGCCTCTTGCCTCTAGCCTCTTGCCTCTAGCCTCTTGCCTCTAGCCTCTTGCCTCTAGCCTCTTGCCTCTAGCCTCTTGCCTCTAGCCTCTTGCCTCTAGCCTCTTGCCTCTAGCCTCTTGCCTCTAGCCTCTTGCCTCTAGCCTCTTGCCTCTTGTCTCTTGCCTCTTGCCTTTTGCCTCTTGCCTCTTGACTCTTGCCTCTTGCCTCTTGCCTCTTGCCTCTTGCCTCTTGCCTCTTGCCTCTTGCCTCTTGCCTCTAGCCTCTTGCCTCTTGCCTCTTGTGTCTTGTGTCTTGCGTCTTGCGTCTTGCGTCTTGCGTCTTGCGCCTTGCGCCTTGCGCCTTGCGCCTTGTGCTTTGCGCCCTGTGCCTTGCGCCCTGCGCCTTGCGCCTTGCGCCTTACGCCTTGCACCTTGCGCCTTGCCCCTTGCGTCTTGCTCCTTGCGCCTTGCGCCTTGCGCCTTGCGCTTTGCACCTTGCACCCTGCGCCCTGCGCCCTGCGCCCTACACCTTACGCCTTGCGCCTTGCGCCTTGCGCCTTGCGCATTGCGCCTTGCGCATTGCGCCTTGCGCATTGCGCCTTGCGCCTTGCGCCTCGCGCCTTGCGCCTTGCGCCTTGCGCCTTGCGCCTTGCGCCTTGCGCCTTGCACCTTGCGCCTTGCGCCTTGCGCCTTGCGCCTTGCGCCTTGCGCCTTGCGCCTTGCGCCTTGCGCCTTGCGCCTTGCCCCTTGCGCCTTGCCTCTTGCCTCTTCCCTCTTGCCTCTTGCCTCTTGCCTTTTGCCTCTTGCCTCTTGCCTCTTGCCTCTTGCCTTGCGTCTTGCATCTTGCGTCTTGCGTCTTGCGTCTCGCGTCTTGCGTCTTGCGTCTTGCGTCTTGCGTCTTGCCTCTTGCCTCTTGCCTTTTGCCTCTTCCCTCTTGCCTCTTGCCTCTTGCCTTTTGCCTCTTGCCTCTTGCCTCTTGCCTCTTGCCTTGCGTCTTGCATCTTGCGTCTTGCGTCTTGCGTCTCGCGTCTTGCGTCTTGCGTCTTGCGTCTTGCGTCTTGCCTCTTGCCTCTTGCCTTTTGCCTCTTCCCTCTTGCCTCTTGCCTCTTGCCTTTTGCCTCTTGCCTCTTGCCTCTTGCCTCTTGCCTTGCGTCTTGCATCTTGCGTCTTGCGTCTTGCGTCTCGCGTCTTGCGTCTTGCGTCTTGCGTCTTGCGTCTTGCCTCTTGCCTCTTGCCTTTTGCCTCTTCCCTCTTGCCTCTTGCCTCTTGCCTTTTGCCTCTTGCCTCTTGCCTCTTGCCTCTTGCCTTGCGTCTTGCATCTTGCGTCTTGCGTCTTGCGTCTCGCGTCTTGCGTCTTGCGTCTTGCGTCTTGCGTCTTGCCTCTTGCCTCTTGCCTTTTGCCTCTTCCCTCTTGCCTCTTGCCTCTTGCCTTTTGCCTCTTGCCTCTTGCCTCTTGCCTCTTGCCTTGCGTCTTGCATCTTGCGTCTTGCGTCTTGCGTCTCGCGTCTTGCGTCTTGCGTCTTGCGTCTTGCGTCTTGCCTCTTGCCTCTTGCCTTTTGCCTCTTCCCTCTTGCCTCTTGCCTCTTGCCTTTTGCCTCTTGCCTCTTGCCTCTTGCCTCTTGCCTTGCGTCTTGCATCTTGCGTCTTGCGTCTTGCGTCTCGCGTCTTGCGTCTTGCGTCTTGCGTCTTGCGTCTTGCCTCTTGCCTCTTGCCTTTTGCCTCTTCCCTCTTGCCTCTTGCCTCTTGCCTTTTGCCTCTTGCCTCTTGCCTCTTGCCTCTTGCCTTGCGTCTTGCATCTTGCGTCTTGCGTCTTGCGTCTCGCGTCTTGCGTCTTGCGTCTTGCGTCTTGCGTCTTGCCTCTTGCCTCTTGCCTTTTGCCTCTTCCCTCTTGCCTCTTGCCTCTTGCCTCTTGCCTCTTGCCTCTTGCCTCTTGCCTCTTGCCTCTTGCCTCTTGCCTCTTGCCTCTTGCCTCTTGCCTCTTGTCTCTTGCCTCTTGCCTCTTGCCATGCGTCTTGCGTCTTGTGTCTTGCGTCTTGCGTCTTGCGTCTAGCGTCTTGCGCCTTGCGCCTTGCGCCTTGCGCTTTGCGCCCTGTGCCTTGCGCCCTGCGCCCTGCGCCTTGCGCCTTGCGCCTTGCGCCTTGCGCCTTGCGCCTTGCGCCTTGCGCCTTGTGCCTTGCGCCTTGCGCCTTGCGCCTTGCGCCTTGCGCCTTGCGCCTTGCGCCTTGCGCCTTGTGCCTTGCGCCTTGCGTCTTGCGTCTTGCGTCTTGCGTCTTGCGTCTTCCCTCTTGCCTCTTGCCTCTTGCCCCTTGCTCCTTGCCCCTTGCCTCTTATGTCTTGTCTCTAGCCTTTTGCCTCTTGCCTCTTGACTCTTGCCTGTTGCCTCTTGCCGCTTGCCTCTTGCCTCTTGCCTCTTGCCTCTTGCCTCTTGCCTCTTGCCTCTTGCCATGCGTCTTGCGTCTTGTGTCTTGCGTCTTGCGTATTGCGTCTTGCGTCTTGCGCCTTGCGCCTTGCGCCTTGCGCCTTGCGCTTTGCGCCCTGTGCCTTGCGCCCTGCGCCTTGCGCCTTGCGCCTTGCGACTTGCAACTTGCGCCTTGCGCCTTGCGCCTTGCGCCTTGCGCCTTGCGCCTTGTGCCTTGCACCTTGCACCTTGCACCCTGCGCCCTGCGCCCTGCGCCCTACGCCTTACGCCTTGCGCCTTGCGCCTTGCGCCTTGCGCCTTGCGCCTTGCGCCTTGCGCCTTGTGCCTTGCACCTTGCACCTTGCACCCTGCGCCCTGCGCCCTGCGCCCTACGCCTTACGCCTTGCGCCTTGCGCCTTGCGCCTTGCGCCTTGCGCCTTGCGCCTTGCGCATTGCGCCTTGCGCATTGCGCATTGCGCCTTGCGCCTTGCGCCTTGCGCTGTGCGCCTTGCGCCTTGCGCCTTGCGCCTTGCGCCTTGCGCTTTGCGCCCTGAGCCTTGTGCCCTGCGCCTTGCGCCTTGCGCCTTGCGCCTTGCGCCTTGCGCCTTGCGCCTTGCACCTTGCACCTTGCACCCTGCGCCCTGCGCCCTGCGCCCTACGCCTTACGCCTTGCGCCTTGCGCCTTGCGCCTTGCGCCTTGCGCCTTGCGCCTTGCGCCTTGCGCCTTGCACCTTGCACCTTGCACCCTGCGCCCTGCGCCCTGCGCCCTACGCCTTACGCCTTGCGCCTTGCGCCTTGCGCCTTGCGCCTTGCGCCTTGCGCCTTGCGCCTTGCGCCTTGCGCATTGCGCCTTGCGCATTGCGCATTGCGCCTTGCGCCTTGCGCCTTGCGCCTTGCGCCTTGCGCCTTGCGCCTTGCGCCTTGCGCCTTGCGCCTTGCGCCTTGCGCCTTGCGCCTTGCGCCTTGCGCCTTGGGCCTTGCTCCTTGCGCTTTGCGTCTGCGCCTTGCGCCTTGCGCCTTGCGCCTTGCGCCTTGCGCCTTGCGCCTTGCGCCTTGCGCCTTGCGCCTTGCGCCTTGCGCCTTGCACCTTGCGCCTTGCGCCTTGCGCCTTGCGCCTTGCCCCTTGCGCCTCGCGCCTTGCGCCTTGCGCCTTGCGCCTTGCGCCTTGCGCCTTGCGCCTTGCGCCTTGCGCCTTGCGCCTTGCACCTTGCGCCTTGCGCCTTGCGCCTTGCGCCTTGCCTCTTGCCTCTTGCCTCTTGCCTCTTGCCTCTTGCCTCTTGCCTCTTGCCTCTTGCCTCTTGCCTCTTGCCTCTTGCCTCTTGCCTCTTGCCTTGCGCCTTGCGCCTTGCGCCTTGGGCCCTGCGCCTTGCGCCTTGCGCCTTGGGCCCTGCGCCTTGCGCCTTGCGCCTTGGGCCCTGCGCCTTGCGCCTTGCGCCTTGGGCCCTGCGCCTTGCGCCTTGCGCCTTGGGCCCTGCGCCTTGCGCCTTGCGCCTTGGGCCCTGCGCCTTGCGCCTTGCGCCTTGGGCCCTGCGCCTTGCGCCTTGCGCCTTGGGCCCTGCGCCTTGCGCCTTGCGCCTTGGGCCCTGCGCCTTGCGCCTTGCGCCTTGGGCCCTGCGCCTTGCGCCTTGCGCCTTGGGCCCTGCGCCTTGCGCCTTGCGCCTTGGGCCCTGCGCCTTGCGCCTTGCGCCTTGGGCCCTGCGCCTTGCGCCTTGCGCCTTGGGCCCTGCGCCTTGCGCCTTGCGCCTTGGGCCCTGCGCCTTGCGCCTTGCGCCTTGGGCCCTGCGCCTTGCGCCTTGCGCCTTGGGCCCTGCGCCTTGCGCCTTGCGCCTTGGGCCCTGCGCCTTGCGCCTTGCGCCTTGGGCCCTGCGCCTTGCGCCTTGCGCCTTGGGCCCTGCGCCTTGCGCCTTGCGCCTTGGGCCCTGCGCCTTGCGCCTTGCGCCTTGGGCCCTGCGCCTTGCGCCTTGCGCCTTGGGCCCTGCGCCTTGCGCCTTGCGCCTTGGGCCCTGCGCCTTGCGCCTTGCGCCTTGGGCCCTGCGCCTTGCGCCTTGCGCCTTGGGCCCTGCGCCTTGCGCCTTGCGCCTTGGGCCCTGCGCCTTGCGCCTTGCGCCTTGGGCCCTGCGCCTTGCGCCTTGCGCCTTGGGCCCTGCGCCTTGCGCCTTGCGCCTTGGGCCCTGCGCCTTGCGCCTTGCGCCTTGGGCCCTGCGCCTTGCGCCTTGCGCCTTGGGCCCTGCGCCTTGCGCCTTGCGCCTTGGGCCCTGCGCCTTGCGCCTTGCGCCTTGGGCCCTGCGCCTTGCGCCTTGCGCCTTGGGCCCTGCGCCTTGCGCCTTGCGCCTTGGGCCCTGCGCCTTGCGCCTTGCGCCTTGGGCCCTGCGCCTTGCGCCTTGCGCCTTGGGCCTTGCGCCTTGCGCCTTGCGCCTCGCGCCTCGCGCCTTGCGCCTTGCGCCTTGCCTCTTGCCTCTTGCCTCTGGCCTCTTGCCTCTTGCCTCTTGCCTCTTGCCTCTTGCCTCTTGCCTCTTGCCTCTTGCCTCTTGCCTCTTGCCTCTTGCCTCTTGCCTCTTGCCATGCGTCTTGCGTCTTGTGTCTTGCGTCTTGCGTATTGCGTCTTGCGTCTTGCGCCTTGCGCCTTGCGCTTTGCGCCTTGCGCTTTGCGCCCTGTGCCTTGCGCCCTGCGCCTTGCGCCTTGCGCCTTGCGCCTTGCACCTAGCGCCTTGCGCCTTGCGCCTTGCGCCTTGCGCCTTGCGCCTTGCGCCTTGCGCCTTGCGCCTTGCGCCTTGCACCTTGCACCTTGCACCCTGCGCCCTGCGCCCTGTGCCCTACGCCTTACGCCTTGCGCCCTGCGCCTTGCGCCTTGCGCCTTGCGCCTTGCGCCTTGCGCATTGCGCCTTGCGCATTGCGCATTGCGCCTTGCGCCTTGCGCCTTGCGCCTTGCGCCTTGCGCCTTGCGCCTTGCGCCTTGCGCCTTGCGCCTTGCGCCTTGCGCCTTGCGCCTTGCGCCTTGCGCCTTGCGCCTTGCCTCTTGCCTCTTGCCTCTTGCCTCTTGCCTCTGGCCTCTTGCCTCTTGCCTCTGGCCTCTTGCCTCTTGCCTCTGGCCTCTTGCCTCTTGCCTCTGGCCTCTTGCCTCTTGCCTCTGGCCTCTTGCCTCTTGCCTCTGGCCTCTTGCCTCTTGCCTCTGGCCTCTTGCCTCTTGCCTCTGGCCTCTTGCCTCTTGCCTCTGGCCTCTTGCCTCTTGCCTCTGGCCTCTTGCCTCTTGCCTCTGGCCTCTTGCCTCTTGCCTCTGGCCTCTTGCCTCTTGCCTCTGGCCTCTTGCCTCTTGCCTCTGGCCTCTTGCCTCTTGCCTCTGGCCTCTTGCCTCTTGCCTCTGGCCTCTTGCCTCTTGCCTCTGGCCTCTTGCCTCTTGCCTCTGGCCTCTTGCCTCTTGCCTCTGGCCTCTTGCCTCTTGCCTCTGGCCTCTTGCCTCTTGCCTCTGGCCTCTTGCCTCTTGCCTCTGGCCTCTTGCCTCTTGCCTCTGGCCTCTTGCCTCTTGCCTCTGGCCTCTTGCCTCTTGCCTCTGGCCTCTTGCCTCTTGCCTCTGGCCTCTTGCCTCTTGCCTCTGGCCTCTTGCCTCTTGCCTCTGGCCTCTTGCCTCTTGCCTCTGGCCTCTTGCCTCTTGCCTCTGGCCTCTTGCCTCTTGCCTCTGGCCTCTTGCCTCTTGCCTCTGGCCTCTTGCCTCTTGCCTCTGGCCTCTTGCCTCTTGCCTCTGGCCTCTTGCCTCTTGCCTCTGGCCTCTTGCCTCTTGCCTCTGGCCTCTTGCCTCTTGCCTCTGGCCTCTTGCCTCTTGCCTCTGGCCTCTTGCCTCTTGCCTCTGGCCTCTTGCCTCTTGCCTCTGGCCTCTTGCCTCTTGCCTCTGGCCTCTTGCCTCTTGCCTCTGGCCTCTTGCCTCTTGCCTCTGGCCTCTTGCCTCTTGCCTCTGGCCTCTTGCCTCTTGCCTCTGGCCTCTTGCCTCTTGCCTCTGGCCTCTTGCCTCTTGCCTCTGGCCTCTTGCCTCTTGCCTCTGGCCTCTTGCCTCTTGCCTCTGGCCTCTTGCCTCTTGCCTCTGGCCTCTTGCCTCTTGCCTCTGGCCTCTTGCCTCTTGCCTCTGGCCTCTTGCCTCTTGCCTCTGGCCTCTTGCCTCTTGCCTCTGGCCTCTTGCCTCTTGCCTCTGGCCTCTTGCCTCTTGCCTCTGGCCTCTTGCCTCTTGCCTCTGGCCTCTTGCCTCTTGCCTCTGGCCTCTTGCCTCTTGCCTCTGGCCTCTTGCCTCTTGCCTCTGGCCTCTTGCCTCTTGCCTCTGGCCTCTTGCCTCTTGCCTCTGGCCTCTTGCCTCTTGCCTCTGGCCTCTTGCCTCTTGCCTCTGGCCTCTTGCCTCTTGCCTCTGGCCTCTTGCCTCTTGCCTCTGGCCTCTTGCCTCTTGCCTCTGGCCTCTTGCCTCTTGCCTCTGGCCTCTTGCCTCTTGCCTCTGGCCTCTTGCCTCTTGCCTCTGGCCTCTTGCCTCTTGCCTCTGGCCTCTTGCCTCTTGCCTCTGGCCTCTTGCCTCTTGCCTCTGGCCTCTTGCCTCTTGCCTCTGGCCTCTTGCCTCTTGCCTCTGGCCTCTTGCCTCTTGCCTCTGGCCTCTTGCCTCTTGCCTCTGGCCTCTTGCCTCTTGCCTCTGGCCTCTTGCCTCTTGCCTCTGGCCTCTTGCCTCTTGCCTCTGGCCTCTTGCCTCTTGCCTCTGGCCTCTTGCCTCTTGCCTCTGGCCTCTTGCCTCTTGCCTCTGGCCTCTTGCCTCTTGCCTCTGGCCTCTTGCCTCTTGCCTCTGGCCTCTTGCCTCTTGCCTCTGGCCTCTTGCCTCTTGCCTCTGGCCTCTTGCCTCTTGCCTCTGGCCTCTTGCCTCTTGCCTCTGGCCTCTTGCCTCTTGCCTCTGGCCTCTTGCCTCTTGCCTCTGGCCTCTTGCCTCTTGCCTCTGGCCTCTTGCCTCTTGCCTCTGGCCTCTTGCCTCTTGCCTCTGGCCTCTTGCCTCTTGCCTCTGGCCTCTTGCCTCTTGCCTCTGGCCTCTTGCCTCTTGCCTCTGGCCTCTTGCCTCTTGCCTCTGGCCTCTTGCCTCTTGCCTCTGGCCTCTTGCCTCTTGCCTCTGGCCTCTTGCCTCTTGCCTCTGGCCTCTTGCCTCTTGCCTCTGGCCTCTTGCCTCTTGCCTCTGGCCTCTTGCCTCTTGCCTCTGGCCTCTTGCCTCTTGCCTCTGGCCTCTTGCCTCTTGCCTCTGGCCTCTTGCCTCTTGCCTCTTGTCTCTTGCCTCTTGCCTCTTGCCTCTTGCCTCTTGCCTCTTGCCTCTTGCCTCTTGCCTCTTGCCTCTTGCCTCTTGCCTCTTGCCTCTTGCCTCTTGCCTCTTGCCATGCGCCTTGCGTCTTGTGTCTTGCGTCTTGCGTCTTGCGTCTTGCGTCTTGCGCCTTGCGCCTTGCGCCTTGCGCCTTGCGCCTTGCGCCTTGCGCCTTGCGCCCTGTGCCTTGCGCCCTGCGCCTTGCTCCTTGCGCCTTGCGCCTTGCGCCTTTCGCCTTGCACCTTGCGCCTTGCGCCTTGCGCCTTGCGCCTTGCGCCTTGCGCCTTGCGCCTTGCGCCTTGCGCCTTGCGCCTTGCGCCTTGCGCCTTGCGCATTGCGCCTTGCGCATTGCGCCTTGCGCCTCGCGCCTTGCGCCTTGCGCCTCGCGCCTCGCGCCTTGCGCCTCGCGCCTTGTGCCTTGCGCCTTGCGCCTTGCGCCTTGCGCCTTGCGCCTTGCGCCTTGCCCCTTGCGCCTTGCGCCTTGCGCCTTGCGCCTTGCGCCTTGCGCCTTGCGCCTTGCGCCTTGCACCTTGCGCCTTGCGCCTAGCGCCTCACGCCTTGCGCCTTGTGCCTTGCGCCTTGCCCCTTGCGCCGTGCCTCTTGCCTCTTGCCTCTTGCCTCTTGCCTCTTGCCTCTTGCCTCTTGCCTCTTGCCTCTTGCCTCTTGCCTCTTGCCTCTTGCCTCTTGCCTCTTGCCTGTTGCCTCTTGCCTCTTGCCTCTTGCGTCTTGCGTCTTGCGCCTTGCGCCTTGCGCGTTGCGCCCTGCGCGTTGCGCCCTGCGCCCTGCGCCCTACGCCTTACGCCTTGCGCCTTGCGCCTTGCGTCTTGCCTCTTGCCTCTTGCCTCTTGCCTCTTGCCTCTTGCCTCTTGCCTCTTGCCTCTTGCCTCTTGCCTCTTGCCTCTTGCCTCTTGCCTCTTGCCTCTTGCCTCTTGCTATGCGTCTTGAGTCTTGTGTCTTACGTCTTGCGTCTTGCGTCTTACGTTTTGCGTCTTGCGCCTTGTGCCTTGCGCCTTGCGCTTTGCGCCCTGTGCCTTACGCCCTGCGCCTTGCGCCTTGCGCCTTGCCCTTGCACCTTGCGCCTTGCGCCTTGCGCCTTGCGCCTTGCACCTCGCACCCTGCACCCTGCACCCTGCGCCCTGCGCCCTGCGCCCTACGCCTTACGCCTTGCGCCTTGCGCCTTGCGCCTTGCGCCTTGCGCCTTGCGCCTTGCGCATTGCGCCTTGCGCATTGCGCCTTGCGCCTTGCGCCTTGCGCCTTTCGCCTTGCGCCTTGCGCCTTGCGCCTTGCGCCTTGCGCCTTGCGCCTTGCGCCTTGCGCCTTGCGCCTTGCGCCTCGCGCCTTGC
>SZWC01018085.1:6620-17862 GCA_023375785.1 Penium margaritaceum | reverse complement strand
TGCCTCTTGCCTCTTGCCTCTTGCCTTGCGTCTTGTGTCTTGCGTCTTTGGTCTTGCGTCTTTCGTCTTGCGTCTTGCGTCTTGCGTCTTGCGTCTTGCGTCTTGCCTCTTGCCTCTTGCCTCATGCCTCTTGCCTCTTGCCTCTTGCCTCTTGCCCCGTTCCTTGCGTCTTGCGTATTGCGTGTTGCGTCTTGCGCCTTGCGCCTTGCGCCTTGCGCCTTGCACCTTGCGCCCTGCGCCTTGCGCCTTGCGCCTTGCGCCTTGCGCCTTGCGCCTTGCGCCTTTCGCCTTTCGCCTTGCGCCTTGCGCCTTGCGCCTTGCGCCTTGCGCCTTGCGCCTTGCGCCTTGCGCCTTGCGCCTTGCGCCTTGCGCCTTGCGCCTTGCGCCTTGGGCCTTGCGCCTTGCGCCTTGCGCCTTGCGCCCTGCGCCCTGCGCCCTGCGCCCTGCTCCCTGCGCCCTGCGCCTCGCGCCCTGCGCCCTGCGCCCTGCGCCCTGCTCCCTGCGCCCTGCGCCTCGCGCCCTGCGCCCTGCGCCCTGCGCCCTGCTCCCTGCGCCCTGCGCCTCGCGCCCTGCGCCCTGCGCCCTGCGCCCTGCTCCCTGCGCCCTGCGCCTCGCGCCCTGCGCCCTGCGCCCTGCGCCCTGCTCCCTGCGCCCTGCGCCTCGCGCCCTGCGCCCTGCGCCCTGCGCCCTGCTCCCTGCGCCCTGCGCCTCGCGCCCTGCGCCCTGCGCCCTGCGCCCTGCTCCCTGCGCCCTGCGCCTCGCGCCCTGCGCCCTGCGCCCTGCGCCCTGCTCCCTGCGCCCTGCGCCTCGCGCCCTGCGCCCTGCGCCCTGCGCCCTGCTCCCTGCGCCCTGCGCCTCGCGCCCTGCGCCCTGCGCCCTGCGCCCTGCTCCCTGCGCCCTGCGCCTCGCGCCCTGCGCCCTGCGCCCTGCGCCCTGCTCCCTGCGCCCTGCGCCTCGCGCCCTGCGCCCTGCGCCCTGCGCCCTGCTCCCTGCGCCCTGCGCCTCGCGCCCTGCGCCCTGCGCCCTGCGCCCTGCTCCCTGCGCCCTGCGCCTCGCGCCCTGCGCCCTGCGCCCTGCGCCCTGCTCCCTGCGCCCTGCGCCTCGCGCCCTGCGCCCTGCGCCCTGCGCCCTGCTCCCTGCGCCCTGCGCCTCGCGCCCTGCGCCCTGCGCCCTGCGCCCTGCTCCCTGCGCCCTGCGCCTCGCGCCCTGCGCCCTGCGCCCTGCGCCCTGCTCCCTGCGCCCTGCGCCTCGCGCCCTGCGCCCTGCGCCCTGCGCCCTGCTCCCTGCGCCCTGCGCCTCGCGCCCTGCGCCCTGCGCCCTGCGCCCTGCTCCCTGCGCCCTGCGCCTCGCGCCCTGCGCCCTGCGCCCTGCGCCCTGCTCCCTGCGCCCTGCGCCTCGCGCCCTGCGCCCTGCGCCCTGCGCCCTGCTCCCTGCGCCCTGCGCCTCGCGCCCTGCGCCCTGCGCCCTGCGCCCTGCTCCCTGCGCCCTGCGCCTCGCGCCCTGCGCCCTGCGCCCTGCGCCCTGCTCCCTGCGCCCTGCGCCTCGCGCCCTGCGCCCTGCGCCCTGCGCCCTGCTCCCTGCGCCCTGCGCCTCGCGCCCTGCGCCCTGCGCCCTGCGCCCTGCTCCCTGCGCCCTGCGCCTCGCGCCCTGCGCCCTGCGCCCTGCGCCCTGCTCCCTGCGCCCTGCGCCTCGCGCCCTGCGCCCTGCGCCCTGCGCCCTGCTCCCTGCGCCCTGCGCCTCGCGCCCTGCGCCCTGCGCCCTGCGCCCTGCTCCCTGCGCCCTGCGCCTCGCGCCCTGCGCCCTGCGCCCTGCGCCCTGCTCCCTGCGCCCTGCGCCTCGCGCCCTGCGCCCTGCGCCCTGCGCCCTGCTCCCTGCGCCCTGCGCCTCGCGCCCTGCGCCCTGCGCCCTGCGCCCTGCTCCCTGCGCCCTGCGCCTCGCGCCCTGCGCCCTGCGCCCTGCGCCCTGCTCCCTGCGCCCTGCGCCTCGCGCCCTGCGCCCTGCGCCCTGCGCCCTGCTCCCTGCGCCCTGCGCCTCGCGCCCTGCGCCCTGCGCCCTGCGCCCTGCTCCCTGCGCCCTGCGCCTCGCGCCCTGCGCCCTGCGCCCTGCGCCCTGCTCCCTGCGCCCTGCGCCTCGCGCCCTGCGCCCTGCGCCCTGCGCCCTGCTCCCTGCGCCCTGCGCCTCGCGCCCTGCGCCCTGCGCCCTGCGCCCTGCTCCCTGCGCCCTGCGCCTCGCGCCCTGCGCCCTGCGCCCTGCGCCCTGCTCCCTGCGCCCTGCGCCTCGCGCCCTGCGCCCTGCGCCCTGCGCCCTGCTCCCTGCGCCCTGCGCCTCGCGCCCTGCGCCCTGCGCCCTGCGCCCTGCTCCCTGCGCCCTGCGCCTCGCGCCCTGCGCCCTGCGCCCTGCGCCCTGCTCCCTGCGCCCTGCGCCTCGCGCCCTGCGCCCTGCGCCCTGCGCCCTGCTCCCTGCGCCCTGCGCCTCGCGCCCTGCGCCCTGCGCCCTGCGCCCTGCTCCCTGCGCCCTGCGCCTCGCGCCCTGCGCCCTGCGCCCTGCGCCCTGCTCCCTGCGCCCTGCGCCTCGCGCCCTGCGCCCTGCGCCCTGCGCCCTGCTCCCTGCGCCCTGCGCCTCGCGCCCTGCGCCCTGCGCCCTGCGCCCTGCTCCCTGCGCCCTGCGCCTCGCGCCCTGCGCCCTGCGCCCTGCGCCCTGCTCCCTGCGCCCTGCGCCTCGCGCCCTGCGCCCTGCGCCCTGCGCCCTGCTCCCTGCGCCCTGCGCCTCGCGCCCTGCGCCCTGCGCCCTGCGCCCTGCTCCCTGCGCCCTGCGCCTCGCGCCCTGCGCCCTGCGCCCTGCGCCCTGCTCCCTGCGCCCTGCGCCTCGCGCCCTGCGCCCTGCGCCCTGCGCCCTGCTCCCTGCGCCCTGCGCCTCGCGCCCTGCGCCCTGCGCCCTGCGCCCTGCTCCCTGCGCCCTGCGCCTCGCGCCCTGCGCCCTGCGCCCTGCGCCCTGCTCCCTGCGCCCTGCGCCTCGCGCCCTGCGCCCTGCGCCCTGCGCCCTGCTCCCTGCGCCCTGCGCCTCGCGCCCTGCGCCCTGCGCCCTGCGCCCTGCTCCCTGCGCCCTGCGCCTCGCGCCCTGCGCCCTGCGCCCTGCGCCCTGCGCCTTGCGCCTTGCGCCTTGCGCCTTGCGCCTTGCGCCTTGCGCCTTGCGCCTTGCGCCTTGCGCCTTGCGCCTTGCGCCTTGCGCCTTGCCTCTTGCCTCTTGCCTCTTGCCTCTTGCCTCTTTCCTCTTGCCTCTTGCCCCTTGCCTCTTGCCTCTTTCCTTGCGTCTTGCGTCATGCGTCTTGCATCTTGCGTCTTGCGTCTTGCGTCTTGCGTCTTGCGTCTTGCGTCTCACGTCTTGCCTCTTGCCTCTTGCCCCTTGCCTCTTGCCTCTTGCCTCTTGCCTCTTGCCTTTCGCCTCCTGCCTCTTGCCTCTTGCCTCTTGCCTTGCGTCTTGTGTCTTGCGTCTTGCGTCTTGCGTCTTTCGTCTTGCATCTTGCGTCTTTCGTCTTGCCTCTTGCCTCTTGCCTCTTTCCTGTTGCCTCTCGCCTCTTGCCTCTTGCCTCTTGCCTCTTGCCTCTAGCCTCTTGCCTCTTGCCTCTTGCGTATTGCGTATTGCGTCTTGCGTCTTGCGCCTTGCGCCTTGCGCCTTGCGCCTTGCGCCTTGAGCCTTGCGCCTTGCGCCTTGCGCCTTGCGCCTTGCGCCTTGCGCCTTGCGCCTTGCGCCTTGCGCCTTGCGCCTTGCGCCTTGCGCCCTGCGCCCTGCGCCCTGCGCCCTGCGCCCTGTGCCCTGCGCCCTGCGCCCTGCGCCCTGTGCCCTGCGCCCTGCGCCCTGCGCCCTGTGCCCTGCGCCCTGCGCCCTGCGCCCTGTGCCCTGCGCCCTGCGCCCTGCGCCCTGTGCCCTGCGCCCTGCGCCCTGCGCCCTGTGCCCTGCGCCCTGCGCCCTGCGCCCTGTGCCCTGCGCCCTGCGCCCTGCGCCCTGTGCCCTGCGCCCTGCGCCCTGCGCCCTGTGCCCTGCGCCCTGCGCCCTGCGCCCTGTGCCCTGCGCCCTGCGCCCTGCGCCCTGTGCCCTGCGCCCTGCGCCCTGCGCCCTGTGCCCTGCGCCCTGCGCCCTGCGCCCTGTGCCCTGCGCCCTGCGCCCTGCGCCCTGTGCCCTGCGCCCTGCGCCCTGCGCCCTGTGCCCTGCGCCCTGCGCCCTGCGCCCTGTGCCCTGCGCCCTGCGCCCTGCGCCCTGTGCCCTGCGCCCTGCGCCCTGCGCCCTGTGCCCTGCGCCCTGCGCCCTGCGCCCTGTGCCCTGCGCCCTGCGCCCTGCGCCCTGTGCCCTGCGCCCTGCGCCCTGCGCCCTGTGCCCTGCGCCCTGCGCCCTGCGCCCTGTGCCCTGCGCCCTGCGCCCTGCGCCCTGTGCCCTGCGCCCTGCGCCCTGCGCCCTGTGCCCTGCGCCCTGCGCCCTGCGCCCTGTGCCCTGCGCCCTGCGCCCTGCGCCCTGTGCCCTGCGCCCTGCGCCCTGCGCCCTGTGCCCTGCGCCCTGCGCCCTGCGCCCTGTGCCCTGCGCCCTGCGCCCTGCGCCCTGTGCCCTGCGCCCTGCGCCCTGCGCCCTGTGCCCTGCGCCCTGCGCCCTGCGCCCTGTGCCCTGCGCCCTGCGCCCTGCGCCCTGTGCCCTGCGCCCTGCGCCCTGCGCCCTGTGCCCTGCGCCCTGCGCCCTGCGCCCTGTGCCCTGCGCCCTGCGCCCTGCGCCCTGTGCCCTGCGCCCTGCGCCCTGCGCCCTGTGCCCTGCGCCCTGCGCCCTGCGCCCTGTGCCCTGCGCCCTGCGCCCTGCGCCCTGTGCCCTGCGCCCTGCGCCCTGCGCCCTGTGCCCTGCGCCCTGCGCCCTGCGCCCTGTGCCCTGCGCCCTGCGCCCTGCGCCCTGTGCCCTGCGCCCTGCGCCCTGCGCCCTGTGCCCTGCGCCCTGCGCCCTGCGCCCTGTGCCCTGCGCCCTGCGCCCTGCGCCCTGTGCCCTGCGCCCTGCGCCCTGCGCCCTGTGCCCTGCGCCCTGCGCCCTGCGCCCTGTGCCCTGCGCCCTGCGCCCTGCGCCCTGTGCCCTGCGCCCTGCGCCCTGCGCCCTGTGCCCTGCGCCCTGCGCCCTGCGCCCTGTGCCCTGCGCCCTGCGCCCTGCGCCCTGTGCCCTGCGCCCTGCGCCCTGCGCCCTGTGCCCTGCGCCCTGCGCCCTGCGCCCTGTGCCCTGCGCCCTGCGCCCTGCGCCCTGTGCCCTGCGCCCTGCGCCCTGCGCCCTGTGCCCTGCGCCCTGCGCCCTGCGCCCTGTGCCCTGCGCCCTGCGCCCTGCGCCCTGTGCCCTGCGCCCTGCGCCCTGCGCCCTGTGCCCTGCGCCCTGCGCCCTGCGCCCTGTGCCCTGCGCCCTGCGCCCTGCGCCCTGTGCCCTGCGCCCTGCGCCCTGCGCCCTGTGCCCTGCGCCCTGCGCCCTGCGCCCTGTGCCCTGCGCCCTGCGCCCTGCGCCCTGTGCCCTGCGCCCTGCGCCCTGCGCCCTGTGCCCTGCGCCCTGCGCCCTGCGCCCTGTGCCCTGCGCCCTGCGCCCTGCGCCCTGTGCCCTGCGCCCTGCGCCCTGCGCCCTGTGCCCTGCGCCCTGCGCCCTGCGCCCTGTGCCCTGCGCCCTGCGCCCTGCGCCCTGTGCCCTGCGCCCTGCGCCCTGCGCCCTGTGCCCTGCGCCCTGCGCCCTGCGCCCTGTGCCCTGCGCCCTGCGCCCTGCGCCCTGTGCCCTGCGCCCTGCGCCCTGCGCCCTGTGCCCTGCGCCCTGCGCCCTGCGCCCTGTGCCCTGCGCCCTGCGCCCTGCGCCCTGTGCCCTGCGCCCTGCGCCCTGCGCCCTGTGCCCTGCGCCCTGCGCCCTGCGCCCTGTGCCCTGCGCCCTGCGCCCTGCGCCCTGTGCCCTGCGCCCTGCGCCCTGCGCCCTGTGCCCTGCGCCCTGCGCCCTGCGCCCTGTGCCCTGCGCCCTGCGCCCTGCGCCCTGTGCCCTGCGCCCTGCGCCCTGCGCCCTGTGCCCTGCGCCCTGCGCCCTGCGCCCTGTGCCCTGCGCCCTGCGCCCTGCGCCCTGTGCCCTGCGCCCTGCGCCCTGCGCCCTGTGCCCTGCGCCCTGCGCCCTGCGCCCTGTGCCCTGCGCCCTGCGCCCTGCGCCCTGTGCCCTGCGCCCTGCGCCCTGCGCCCTGTGCCCTGCGCCCTGCGCCCTGCGCCCTGTGCCCTGCGCCCTGCGCCCTGCGCCCTGTGCCCTGCGCCCTGCGCCCTGCGCCCTGTGCCCTGCGCCCTGCGCCCTGCGCCCTGTGCCCTGCGCCCTGCGCCCTGCGCCCTGTGCCCTGCGCCCTGCGCCCTGCGCCCTGTGCCCTGCGCCCTGCGCCCTGCGCCCTGTGCCCTGCGCCCTGCGCCCTGCGCCCTGTGCCCTGCGCCCTGCGCCCTGCGCCCTGTGCCCTGCGCCCTGCGCCCTGCGCCCTGTGCCCTGCGCCCTGCGCCCTGCGCCCTGTGCCCTGCGCCCTGCGCCCTGCGCCCTGTGCCCTGCGCCCTGCGCCCTGCGCCCTGTGCCCTGCGCCCTGCGCCCTGCGCCCTGTGCCCTGCGCCCTGCGCCCTGCGCCCTGTGCCCTGCGCCCTGCGCCCTGCGCCCTGTGCCCTGCGCCCTGCGCCCTGCGCCCTGTGCCCTGCGCCCTGCGCCCTGCGCCCTGTGCCCTGCGCCCTGCGCCCTGCGCCCTGTGCCCTGCGCCCTGCGCCCTGCGCCCTGTGCCCTGCGCCCTGCGCCCTGCGCCCTGTGCCCTGCGCCCTGCGCCCTGCGCCCTGTGCCCTGCGCCCTGCGCCCTGCGCCCTGTGCCCTGCGCCCTGCGCCCTGCGCCCTGTGCCCTGCGCCCTGCGCCCTGCGCCCTGTGCCCTGCGCCCTGCGCCCTGCGCCCTGTGCCCTGCGCCCTGCGCCCTGCGCCCTGTGCCCTGCGCCCTGCGCCCTGCGCCCTGTGCCCTGCGCCCTGCGCCCTGCGCCCTGTGCCCTGCGCCCTGCGCCCTGCGCCCTGTGCCCTGCGCCCTGCGCCCTGCGCCCTGTGCCCTGCGCCCTGCGCCCTGCGCCCTGTGCCCTGCGCCCTGCGCCCTGCGCCCTGTGCCCTGCGCCCTGCGCCCTGCGCCCTGTGCCCTGCGCCCTGCGCCCTGCGCCCTGCGCCCTGCGCCCTGCGCCCTGCGCCCTGCGCCCTGCGCCCTGCGCCCTGCGCCCTGCGCCCTGCGCCCTGCGCCCTGCGCCCTGCGCCCTGCGCCCTGTGCCCTGCGCCCTGCGCCCTGCGCCCTGCGCCCTGCGCCCTGCGCCCTGCGCCCTGCGCCCTGCGCCCTGCGCCCTGCCTCTTGCCTCTTGCCTCTTGCCTCTTGTCTCTTGCCTCTTGCCTCTTGCCTCTTGCCTCTTGCCTCTTTCCTCTTGCCTCTTGCCTCTTGCCTATTGCCTGTTGCCTCTTGCCCCTTGCCTCTTGCCTCTTGCATCTTGCCTCTTGCCTCTTGCCTCTTGCCTCTTGCCTCTTGCCTCTTGCCTCTTGCGCCTTGCGCCTTGCGCCTTGCGCCTTGCGCCTTGCGCCTTGCGCCTTGCGCCTTGCGCCTTGCGCCTTGCGACTTGCGTGTTGCACCTTGCGTCTTGCGCCTTGCGTCCTGCGTCTTGCGTCTTGCATCTTGCGTCTTGCGTCTTGCGTCTTGCGTCTTGCGTCTTGCGTCTTGCGTCTTGCCTTTTGCGTCTTGCGTCTTGCCTCTTGCGTCTTGCCCCTTGCCTCTTACCTCTTGCCTCTTGCCTCTTGCCTCTTGCCTCTTGCCTCTTGCCTCTTGCCTCTTGCCTCTTGCCTCTTGCCTCTTTCCTCTTGCCTCTTGCCTCCTGCCTCTTGCCTTGCGTCTTGCGTCTTGCGTCTTGCGTCTTGCGTCTTGCGCCTTGCGCCTTGCGCCTTGCGCCTTGCGCCTTGCGCCTTGCGCCTTGCGCCTTGCGCCTTGCGCCTTGCGCCTTGCGCCTTGTGCCTTGCGCCTTGCGCCTTGCGCCTTGCGTCTTGCGCCTTGCACCTTGCGCCTTGCGCCTTGCGCCTTTCGCCTTGCGCCTTGCGCCTTGCGCCTTGCGCCTTGCGCCTTGCGCCTTGCGCCGTGCCTTGCGCCTTGCGCCTTGTGCCTTCCGCCTTGCGCCTTGCGCCTTGCGCCTTGCGCCTTGCGCCTTGCGCCTAGCGCCTAGCGCCTTGCGCCTTGCGCCTTGCGCCTTGCGCCTAGCGCCTTGCGCCTTGCGCCTTGCGCCTTGCGCCTTGCCNCCTCTTGCCTCTTGCCTCTTGCCTTGCGTCTTGTGTCTTGCGTCTTTGGTCTTGCGTCTTTCGTCTTGCGTCTTGCGTCTTGCGTCTTGCGTCTTGCGTCTTGCGCCTTGCGCCTTGCGCCTTGCGCCTAGCGCCTTGCGCCTTGCGCCTTGCGCCTTGCGCCTTGCGCCTTGCGCCTTGCGCCTTGCGCCTTGCGCCTTGCGCCTTGCGCCTTGCGCCTTGCGCCTTGCGCCTTGCGCCTTGCGCCTCGCGCCGTGCGCCGTGCGCCTTGCGCCTTCGCCTTGCCTCTTGCCTCTTGCCTCTTACCTCTTGCCTCTTGCCTTGCGTCATGCGTCTTGCATCTTGCGCCTTGCGCCTTGCGCCTTCCGCCTTGCGCCTTGCGCCTTGCGCCTTGCGCCTTGCGCCTTGCCCCTTGCGCCTTGCGCCTTGCGCCTTGCGCCTTGCGCCTNCTCTTGCCTCTTGCCTCTTGCCTCTTGCCTCTTGCCTTGCGTCTTGTGTCTTGCGTCTTTGGTCTTGCGTCTTTCGTCTTGCGTCTTGCGTCTTGCGTCTTGCGTCTTGCGCCTTGCGCCTTGCGCCTTGCGCCTTGCGCCTTCCGCCTTGCGCCTTGCGCCTTGCGCCTTGCGCCTTGCGCCTTGCGCCTTGCGCCTTGCGCCTTGCGCCTTGCGCCTTGCGCCTTGCGCCGTGCGCCTTGCGCCTTCGCCTTGCCTCTTGCCTCTTGTCTCTTACCTCTTGCCTCTTGCCTTGCGTCATGCGTCTTGCATCTTCCCCCTTGCGCATTGCGCCTTCCGCCTGCGCCTTGCGCCTTGCACCTTGCGCCTTGCGCCTTGCGCCTTGCGCCTTGCGCCTTGCGCCTTGCGCCTTGCGTCTTGCGCCTTGCGCCTTGCGCCTTGCGCCTTGCGCCTTGCGCCTTGCGCCTTGCGCCTTGCGCTCTGCACCTTGCGCCTTGCGCCTTGCGCCTTGCGCCTTGCGCCTTGCGCCTTGCGCCTTGCGCCTTGCGCCTTGCGCCTTGCGCCTTGCGCCTTGCGCCTTGCGCCTTGCGCCCTGCTTCCTGCCTCTTGCCTCTTGCCTCTTGCCTCTTGCCTCTTGCCTCTTGCCTCTTGCCTCTTGCCTCTTGCCCCTTGCCCCTTGCCTCTTGCCTCTTTCCTTGCGTCTTGCGTCTTGCGTCTTGCGTCTTGCGTCTTGCGTCTTGCATCTTGCGTCTTGCGTCTTGCGTCTTGCCTCTTGCCTCTTGCCCTCTGCCTTTTGCCTCTTGCCTCTTGCCTCTTGCCTTTTGCCTCCTGCCTCTTGCCTCTTGCCTCTTGCCTTGCGTCTTGTGTCTTGCGTCTTGCGTCTTGCGTCTTTCATCTTGCGTCTTGCGTCTTGCGTCTTGCCTCTTGCCTCTTGCCTCTTGCGTGTTGCCTCTCGCCTCTTGCCTCTTGCCTCTTGCCTCTTGCCTCTAGCATCTTGCCTCTTGCCTCTTGCCTTGCGTATTGCGTCTTGCGTCTTGCGCCTTGCGCCTTGCACCTTGCGCCTTGCGCCTTGCGCCTTGCGCCCTGCGCCTTGCGCCCTGCGCCTTGCGCCCTGCGCCTTGCGCCCTGCGCCTTGCGCCCTGNTTGCGTCTTGCGTCTTGCGCCTTGCGCCTTGCGCCTTGCGCCTTGCGCCTTGCGCCTTGCGCCTTGCGCCTTGCGCCTTGCGCCTTGCGCCTTGCGCATTGCGCCTTGCGCCTTGTGCCTTGCGCCTTGCGCCTTGCGCCTTGCGCCTTGCGCCTTGCGCCTTGCGCCTTGCGCCTTGCGCCTTGCGCCTTGTGCCTTGTGCCTTCCGCCTTGCGCCTTGCGCCTTGCGCCTTGCGCCTTGCGCCTTGCGCCTTGCGCCTTGCGCCTTGCGTCTTGCGCCTTGCGCCTTGCGCCTTGCCCCTTGCGCCTTGCGCCTTGCACCTTGCGCCTTGCGCCTTGCGCCTTGCGGAATGGGCCTTGCGCCTTGCGCCTTGCGCCTTGCGCCTTGCGCCTTGCGCCTTAAGCCTTGCGCCTTGCGCCTTGCGCCTTGCGCCTTGCGCCTTGCGCCTTGCGCCTTGCGCCTTGCGCCTTGCGCCTTGCGCCTTGCGCCTTGCGCCTTGCGCCTTGCGCCTTGCGCCTTGCGCCTTGCGCCTTGCGCCTTGCGCCTTCCGCCTTGCGCCTTGCGCCTTGCGCCTTGCGCCTTGCGTCTTGCGCCTTGCGCCTTGCGCCTTGCGCCGTGCGCCTTGCGCCTTCGCCTTGCCTCTTGCCTCTTGCCTCTTACCTCTTGCCTCTTGCCTTGCGTCATGCGTCTTGCATCTTGCGCCTTGCGCATTGCGCCTTCCGCCTTGCGCCTTGCGCCTTGCGCCTTGCGCCTTGCGCCTTGCGCCTTGCGCCTTGCGCCTTGCGCCTTGCGCCTTGCGCCTTGCGCCTTGCGCCTTGCGCCTTGCGCCTTGCGCCCTGCGCCCTGCCTCTTGCCTCTTGCCTCTTGCCTCTTTCCTCTTGCCTCTTGCCTCTTGCCTCTTGCCTCTTGCCCCTTGCCCCTTGCCTCTTGCCTCTTTCCTTGCGTCTTGCGTCTTGCGTCTTGCGTCTGCGTCTTTGCGTCTTGCATCTTGCGTCTTGCGTCTTGCGTCTTGCCTCTTGCCTCTTGCCCTCTGCCTTTTGCCTCTTGCCTCTTGCCTCTTGCCTTTTGCCTCCTGCCTCTTGCCTCTTGCCTCTTGCCTTGCGTCTTGTGTCTTGCGTCTTGCGTCTTGCGTCTTTCGTCTTGCATCTTGCGTCTTGCGTCTTGCCTCTCGCCTCTTGCCTCTTGCGTGTTGCCTCTCGCCTCTTGCCTCTTGCCTCTTGCCTCTTGACTCTAGCCTCTTGCCTCTTGCCTCTTGCCTTGCGTATTGCATCTTGCGTCTTGCGCCTTGCGCCTTACGCCTTGCGCCTTGCGCCTTGCGCCTTGCGCCTTGCGCCTTGCGCCTTGCGC
>SZWC01018084.1:15722-45403 GCA_023375785.1 Penium margaritaceum | reverse complement strand
AGAGGAAGAGCTTGAGGTGAGCATCGAAACGGAGGATCAAGACGACGAAGAGGAGGAGGAGCATGCGATCCCAACACTCTGTGCAACGTGCAGGCATCCGATCGTTGAGACGGGAGGAATGGTGTGTGAGGGATGCAGGGACAGCCTCCATTTGGCTTGTTGTGACTTTGACCTCGACATCCTGTACGACATCAAGATGTGTGAGGACTATGCAGCACGCCTGAAGGAGGACATGGGAATCAACAGTGAGGAGGAGCTGCGAACGGAAAGGGAAGAGGAAACGACGCACTCAGGTGCTGGAGCCAGAAGATCCAGTGTGCCGCAGTATGAGAAGGAACCATGCGGTAACTGCCAGGAGCCCATGGACGCCACCACGCTGTTCCGCTGCTTTGTGTGCAGACACCCAGTGCATGCAGCCTGCCAGGATCCAAAGATAAGGATCCGTCAAAAGGTGGTCGGATGCAAGAGGTGTGCACCCCTCGTGCACCAAAAAGCGGACAAGGAGGACAAGAGGAAGAGCAGACCAGCTCCGAAACGGTGGATCGAGAGGTGTGAGGTTTGCCGGGAGCCACACGACCGCACGGAGGTGAGCTGGTGCTACGAATGCAAAGCACCGCTCCACCCCAAGTGTGGAGTGGAAATCCACTCGTGCGATCCGGCCGATCGTGCGCCGGCGCGTCAAGGGGAACACTCTGTCACTCCGGGGAGGCGGCCAAGAGAACAAGGAGCGGAGAGAGAACCCCAGCAACTCTCGCTGAAGAAGGGGCCAATGTCTGGGGGAGTGCGGGAAGCACACCAGAGAGGGCAAAGGGAGGCAACCGGGATGGATGAAGGAATGACACAAGCCCCACGTAGCGCAGACGCTGGGTCATCAACGCGGCCGTGGAGGAGTGAGGGGCAGCAACGTCCCAAGATCGAAGCAGGAAGGGGGAGAGAGGGAGCAAGCATGGATGACAGAGCAGGGGCGGGACAAGAGGGAGCATGGACTGGGGGTGCAGAGGTGGGAGAAAAGAGGAAGAGAGGCATCGGCGTGGAAGAAGGATACGGAGAAGAGAAGAGATCGCGCACGAGCAGCTGTCCGTGGTGCGAAAGGAGGGTATACCTGCTGCCAGGCAATGCGGACGCTGTATGCGGCACATGTACCGGGAATGCGGGATGAGGGATGCAGAAAAGGGGTGGCTGTGCTTACCCTGCCAGAAGGTTAGGCAGGGAATTCCCAATGAGGTAAGGATCATGCTCCGACAGGAACTCGATGCCGTAACAAGAATCATATGCTGCGGCTGCAGAAGAATGTTGGAGGCGCCTCATGGGAAGTGTGACTACTGCAAGAGGGCAGTACATGCTGCCTGCATGAAAACCAACGAGGAGGGGCGCGACAATTGCAACAGCTGTTGGACGCGACCACGCACTGGCACGGTAGAAGGGGACTGCCCCAGTTGTCTTAGAGAATTGAATGGAGTGACCCCATGGTATGAAAAGTGTGCGTACTTCGCACACAGTGAGTGCGTCAAAAAGGTGGGGGAAAGAAAGTTGCGCCATGGAGGCCGCGTCTCGCTGTACCAGTGTCTCCGATGTACGAGGTCGCGGAGCCAACCATGTGCCACATGCAAGGGCCCAGTGCGTATCCGCAGGTGGCACTGCATCAGCTGCCATCGGCGGGTGCACCTCCCATGCGCCCGTCGCTACAGCAACGCAGAAACGGGGCTCCACGGCCCGCTGTGCGTGCCATGTGAAGAGAGCGACGAGGCAAGGAGAAGGGTGCAGGCGGAGCAGAAGGAAGTGGCACGGCGCCTGCGAGAAGAAACAGAGAGAGGGATTGGGGGAGGTGAACGCCGGCCGACTCCGCGGCAGAGTCCCAGGGCGCAAAACGAAGGGATGCGGCAAGAAGGGCTCCACCGCGAGCTGGAGGGAATGGAGAGGACAAGATGGGCGGAGGAGGAATACTCGTCCCTGGAGCAAGAAGAGAGGGAATCCATGCGGAAAAGGACACATGAACGCTTGCCACACGGCGGATAATTGAGCGAAGGGAAGTGGTAGGATGAACGAAGGACAGATGGACGGGGACATCCAGCTTATTTTGCGGGAGTAGGGTATAACAGTGTTAGTGGAGTTTCGTTCATCCGCCGGAAGACAAGGGAGGAGGAGCTGGGGGGGAGGCTCGGGGTCGAAAGGGAGCGAGGGGACGGGAGGGTCGACGGATCATCCGACGACTGCTCGACCGAGAAATAAGAAAATCACCGGGGGACAGTTCGAATCTGAGAAGCGACGGAGCGCGAGGAAGGGCGTGGCAGCGGACAACCTCATCCGACCAAACCTGCCGTGAGGAAAGGAAGGCGGCCCGGAGCTGGCTTGATGGTAGCGGAGTCGCGTCCGAGCCTCCAAAAGAGGAGCGGTGGTCGCGGCACCTCATCTGAGGCGCCTTTGATGTGTGAACCGCTGATGAAGGGCCAGCGTACAGGATGGGACGGTGAAAAGGCGGCGTGAGGAGGGAATAAGAGGAGGAAGGCGAGAGAGGAACAACTACTGATGAGAACACACGACGAAGTGCACCTTGCCGAAGCCGAGGACGCCCTGGCAACTGAACATCCTTGCTCCTGACTCGCGAGACGGCACTCGCCATCTGCGAGCTGCGCTGCTGAGTTCTCGCTTGACGCGGGTGCAGGGAGCGGAGTCGGACGTGAGGCCATCGGCAAGACCGAGAGATTGGTGCCCCTCGGTCGAACCAGACCGTCGAGCGGGACATGTGTCCCATCTTGCGACAAGCTAGAGTAGAGAAGCTAGACTGGTGTGCGTGTATGTGTGTGTGTGTGTGTGTGTCGTCCTCGGATGGGAAGAGCACTACCCGAGGAGCACGTCACGGAGCCGTCATGGCCTGGCCCTGAGTTCCCCCTGGAGTACCAGGCTCCTCGTCCAGGGAGAGCCCCGCGGGAGTCTCCGGTGGTGTTCTATGCCATCTGCAGCTGCTGCAACACCCCCCATCGGTTGGGAGTGCGCACGGTCCTGGGGGTGATGCAATACTCGCATCATCCTGCCGGTGGAGCCGTGGAACAGTTCTGGCAGCCGTGGCTACAGAGGGTGCCCCGCGACGACGAGCCTCGACGCGTGGAGAGCTGGAGGGAGGTCGCGCGCGACGTCGGACGTCGCGCTGCCGAGGTCACAGAAGAACGCGCCGAGGCGTACCAAGCCTACCGACGCTACCAGCAGGAGCTCGATCGCCTGCAGGAGGAATGCCCGGTGCGCGCCAACTCTCGCGCGGGTCGTCGTCCGCATGGTCCCTTGGCGCTTCGTCGCGCTGACCCACGGGTGTGTGGCTCACAGCACGAGGGGAACCGCACCGTTATCTTGCAGGGGCAACCGCCGGCGGTTCATCCGTCGACTGAGGACGTTTACGGTTTGCGTGTTTTGTTAGGTGACGTGTAGAACTTGGATGGAATTAGGAGTATTCTGCTGTAGGTTTGCATGCTTGATTGAATCATAGTTTGATTGCATCTTTGCTCGATTGAATGCTCATATCTTGATCCTCCAAGTTTCCTCCGTCGTATGATTAGACGTTAATATCACATGGTACGGTGAATGATTGACCGTCATAATCGGCTGAGAGATATACCCGTGAATGCCTTGATAAGCTAGAGACCACATCATCCGGTGAATGATTGACCGTCAAGAGTAAAGTGCTAAAATGGCTCGATAGTGACCCTCTTAGGCTAAGTGGAGTGCAAAGTGTGATCAGTGCGTGCCGGGTGAATGACCCGTCGCGTGCCCTCGAGGGGCTAGGCGGTTCGGCATATGACGGACCCAGATTTCCCATACGCGGGGATAGCTCAGAAAGGAGCAAACTGCATACGGAGTTGATCCTCGCATGCTGTCAGACCCGATTCCGGCCGAAGGCGAAAAAGGGTATAACAAGGTGCGAAGTAGTTGCGGAGTGGTGGGAAGTGGTTGCGGAGTGGTACAAACTTGTTGTGGAGTGGTGGGAACTGGTTACGGAGTGGTGCGAACTGGTTGCGGAGTGGTGCGAACTGGTTGCGGAGTGGTACGAACTAGTTGTGGAGTGGTGCAAACTGGTTGTGGAGTGGTGCGAACTGGTTGCGGAGTGGTGCAAACTGGTTGCAGAGTGGTGCGAGCTGGTTGCGTGGTGGTGCGAGCTGGTTGCGTAGTGGTGCGAACTGGTTGCGGATTGGTGCGAACTGGTCGCGGGGTGGTGTGAACTGGTTGCGGAGTGGTGCGAACTGGTTGCAGAGTGCTGCGAATTGTTTGCAGAGTGGTGCGAACTGGTTGCGGAGTGGTGCGAACTGGTTGCGGAGTGTTACGAACTGGTTGCGGAGTGGTGCGAACTGGTTGCGGAGTGGTGCGAACTGGCTACGGGGTGGTGCGAACTGGCTGCGGAGTGGTGCGAACTGGTTGTGGAGTGGTGCGAACTGGTTGCGGAGTGGTGCGAACGGGTTGCAGAGTGGTTTGAACTGGTTGCGGAGTGGTGCGAACTGGTTGCCGAGTGGTGCAAACTGGTTGCAGAGTGGTGCCAGCTGGTTGCGGAGTGGTGCGAACTGGTTGCCGAGTGGTGCAAACTGGTTGCAGAGTGGTGCCAGCTGGTTGCGGAGTGGTGCGAACTGGTTGCCGAGTGGTGCAAACTGGTTGCAGAGTGGTGCCAGCTGGTTGCGGAGTGGTGCGAACTGGTTGCCGAGTGGTGCAAACTGGTTGCAGAGTGGTGCCAGCTGGTTGCGGAGTGGTGCGAACTGGTTGCCGAGTGGTGCAAACTGGTTGCAGAGTGGTGCCAGCTGGTTGCGGAGTGGTGCGAACTGGTTGCCGAGTGGTGCAAACTGGTTGCAGAGTGGTGCCAGCTGGTTGCGGAGTGGTGCGAACTGGTTGCCGAGTGGTGCAAACTGGTTGCAGAGTGGTGCCAGCTGGTTGCGGAGTGGTGCGAACTGGTTGCCGAGTGGTGCAAACTGGTTGCAGAGTGGTGCCAGCTGGTTGCGGAGTGGTGCGAACTGGTTGCCGAGTGGTGCAAACTGGTTGCAGAGTGGTGCCAGCTGGTTGCGGAGTGGTGCGAACTGGTTGCCGAGTGGTGCAAACTGGTTGCAGAGTGGTGCCAGCTGGTTGCGGAGTGGTGCGAACTGGTTGCCGAGTGGTGCAAACTGGTTGCAGAGTGGTGCCAGCTGGTTGCGGAGTGGTGCGAACTGGTTGCCGAGTGGTGCAAACTGGTTGCAGAGTGGTGCCAGCTGGTTGCGGAGTGGTGCGAACTGGTTGCCGAGTGGTGCAAACTGGTTGCAGAGTGGTGCCAGCTGGTTGCGGAGTGGTGCGAACTGGTTGCCGAGTGGTGCAAACTGGTTGCAGAGTGGTGCCAGCTGGTTGCGGAGTGGTGCGAACTGGTTGCCGAGTGGTGCAAACTGGTTGCAGAGTGGTGCCAGCTGGTTGCGGAGTGGTGCGAACTGGTTGCCGAGTGGTGCAAACTGGTTGCAGAGTGGTGCCAGCTGGTTGCGGAGTGGTGCGAACTGGTTGCCGAGTGGTGCAAACTGGTTGCAGAGTGGTGCCAGCTGGTTGCGGAGTGGTGCGAACTGGTTGCCGAGTGGTGCAAACTGGTTGCAGAGTGGTGCCAGCTGGTTGCGGAGTGGTGCGAACTGGTTGCCGAGTGGTGCAAACTGGTTGCAGAGTGGTGCCAGCTGGTTGCGGAGTGGTGCGAACTGGTTGCCGAGTGGTGCAAACTGGTTGCAGAGTGGTGCCAGCTGGTTGCGGAGTGGTGCGAACTGGTTGCCGAGTGGTGCAAACTGGTTGCAGAGTGGTGCCAGCTGGTTGCGGAGTGGTGCGAACTGGTTGCCGAGTGGTGCAAACTGGTTGCAGAGTGGTGCCAGCTGGTTGCGGAGTGGTGCGAACTGGTTGCCGAGTGGTGCAAACTGGTTGCAGAGTGGTGCCAGCTGGTTGCGGAGTGGTGCGAACTGGTTGCCGAGTGGTGCAAACTGGTTGCAGAGTGGTGCCAGCTGGTTGCGGAGTGGTGCGAACTGGTTGCCGAGTGGTGCAAACTGGTTGCAGAGTGGTGCCAGCTGGTTGCGGAGTGGTGCGAACTGGTTGCCGAGTGGTGCAAACTGGTTGCAGAGTGGTGCCAGCTGGTTGCGGAGTGGTGCGAACTGGTTGCCGAGTGGTGCAAACTGGTTGCAGAGTGGTGCCAGCTGGTTGCGGAGTGGTGCGAACTGGTTGCCGAGTGGTGCAAACTGGTTGCAGAGTGGTGCCAGCTGGTTGCGGAGTGGTGCGAACTGGTTGCCGAGTGGTGCAAACTGGTTGCAGAGTGGTGCCAGCTGGTTGCGGAGTGGTGCGAACTGGTTGCCGAGTGGTGCAAACTGGTTGCAGAGTGGTGCCAGCTGGTTGCGGAGTGGTGCGAACTGGTTGCCGAGTGGTGCAAACTGGTTGCAGAGTGGTGCCAGCTGGTTGCGGAGTGGTGCGAACTGGTTGCCGAGTGGTGCAAACTGGTTGCAGAGTGGTGCCAGCTGGTTGCGGAGTGGTGCGAACTGGTTGCCGAGTGGTGCAAACTGGTTGCAGAGTGGTGCCAGCTGGTTGCGGAGTGGTGCGAACTGGTTGCCGAGTGGTGCAAACTGGTTGCAGAGTGGTGCCAGCTGGTTGCGGAGTGGTGCGAACTGGTTGCCGAGTGGTGCAAACTGGTTGCAGAGTGGTGCCAGCTGGTTGCGGAGTGGTGCGAACTGGTTGCCGAGTGGTGCAAACTGGTTGCAGAGTGGTGCCAGCTGGTTGCGGAGTGGTGCGAACTGGTTGCCGAGTGGTGCAAACTGGTTGCAGAGTGGTGCCAGCTGGTTGCGGAGTGGTGCGAACTGGTTGCCGAGTGGTGCAAACTGGTTGCAGAGTGGTGCCAGCTGGTTGCGGAGTGGTGCGAACTGGTTGCCGAGTGGTGCAAACTGGTTGCAGAGTGGTGCCAGCTGGTTGCGGAGTGGTGCGAACTGGTTGCCGAGTGGTGCAAACTGGTTGCAGAGTGGTGCCAGCTGGTTGCGGAGTGGTGCGAACTGGTTGCCGAGTGGTGCAAACTGGTTGCAGAGTGGTGCCAGCTGGTTGCGGAGTGGTGCGAACTGGTTGCCGAGTGGTGCAAACTGGTTGCAGAGTGGTGCCAGCTGGTTGCGGAGTGGTGCGAACTGGTTGCCGAGTGGTGCAAACTGGTTGCAGAGTGGTGCCAGCTGGTTGCGGAGTGGTGCGAACTGGTTGCCGAGTGGTGCAAACTGGTTGCAGAGTGGTGCCAGCTGGTTGCGGAGTGGTGCGAACTGGTTGCCGAGTGGTGCAAACTGGTTGCAGAGTGGTGCCAGCTGGTTGCGGAGTGGTGCGAACTGGTTGCCGAGTGGTGCAAACTGGTTGCAGAGTGGTGCCAGCTGGTTGCGGAGTGGTGCGAACTGGTTGCCGAGTGGTGCAAACTGGTTGCAGAGTGGTGCCAGCTGGTTGCGGAGTGGTGCGAACTGGTTGCCGAGTGGTGCAAACTGGTTGCAGAGTGGTGCCAGCTGGTTGCGGAGTGGTGCGAACTGGTTGCCGAGTGGTGCAAACTGGTTGCAGAGTGGTGCCAGCTGGTTGCGGAGTGGTGCGAACTGGTTGCCGAGTGGTGCAAACTGGTTGCAGAGTGGTGCCAGCTGGTTGCGGAGTGGTGCGAACTGGTTGCCGAGTGGTGCAAACTGGTTGCAGAGTGGTGCCAGCTGGTTGCGGAGTGGTGCGAACTGGTTGCCGAGTGGTGCAAACTGGTTGCAGAGTGGTGCCAGCTGGTTGCGGAGTGGTGCGAACTGGTTGCCGAGTGGTGCAAACTGGTTGCAGAGTGGTGCCAGCTGGTTGCGGAGTGGTGCGAACTGGTTGCCGAGTGGTGCAAACTGGTTGCAGAGTGGTGCCAGCTGGTTGCGGAGTGGTGCGAACTGGTTGCCGAGTGGTGCAAACTGGTTGCAGAGTGGTGCCAGCTGGTTGCGGAGTGGTGCGAACTGGTTGCCGAGTGGTGCAAACTGGTTGCAGAGTGGTGCCAGCTGGTTGCGGAGTGGTGCGAACTGGTTGCCGAGTGGTGCAAACTGGTTGCAGAGTGGTGCCAGCTGGTTGCGGAGTGGTGCGAACTGGTTGCCGAGTGGTGCAAACTGGTTGCAGAGTGGTGCCAGCTGGTTGCGGAGTGGTGCGAACTGGTTGCCGAGTGGTGCAAACTGGTTGCAGAGTGGTGCCAGCTGGTTGCGGAGTGGTGCGAACTGGTTGCCGAGTGGTGCAAACTGGTTGCAGAGTGGTGCCAGCTGGTTGCGGAGTGGTGCGAACTGGTTGCCGAGTGGTGCAAACTGGTTGCAGAGTGGTGCCAGCTGGTTGCGGAGTGGTGCGAACTGGTTGCCGAGTGGTGCAAACTGGTTGCAGAGTGGTGCCAGCTGGTTGCGGAGTGGTGCGAACTGGTTGCCGAGTGGTGCAAACTGGTTGCAGAGTGGTGCCAGCTGGTTGCGGAGTGGTGCGAACTGGTTGCCGAGTGGTGCAAACTGGTTGCAGAGTGGTGCCAGCTGGTTGCGGAGTGGTGCGAACTGGTTGCCGAGTGGTGCAAACTGGTTGCAGAGTGGTGCCAGCTGGTTGCGGAGTGGTGCGAACTGGTTGCCGAGTGGTGCAAACTGGTTGCAGAGTGGTGCCAGCTGGTTGCGGAGTGGTGCGAACTGGTTGCCGAGTGGTGCAAACTGGTTGCAGAGTGGTGCCAGCTGGTTGCGGAGTGGTGCGAACTGGTTGCCGAGTGGTGCAAACTGGTTGCAGAGTGGTGCCAGCTGGTTGCGGAGTGGTGCGAACTGGTTGCCGAGTGGTGCAAACTGGTTGCAGAGTGGTGCCAGCTGGTTGCGGAGTGGTGCGAACTGGTTGCCGAGTGGTGCAAACTGGTTGCAGAGTGGTGCCAGCTGGTTGCGGAGTGGTGCGAACTGGTTGCCGAGTGGTGCAAACTGGTTGCAGAGTGGTGCCAGCTGGTTGCGGAGTGGTGCGAACTGGTTGCCGAGTGGTGCAAACTGGTTGCAGAGTGGTGCCAGCTGGTTGCGGAGTGGTGCGAACTGGTTGCCGAGTGGTGCAAACTGGTTGCAGAGTGGTGCCAGCTGGTTGCGGAGTGGTGCGAACTGGTTGCCGAGTGGTGCAAACTGGTTGCAGAGTGGTGCCAGCTGGTTGCGGAGTGGTGCAAACTGGTTGCAGAGTGGTGCCAGCTGGTTGCGGAGTGGTGCAAACAGGCTGCGGAGTGGTGCGAACTGGTTGCGGAGTGGTGCGAACTGGTTGCGGAGTGGTGTGAACTGATTGCGGAGTGGTGCGAACAGGTTGCGGAGTGGTGCGAACTGGTTGCGGAGTGGTGCGAACTGGTTGCGGACTGGTGCGAACTGGTTGCGGAGTGGTGCGAACTGGTTGCGGAGTGGTGCGAACTGGTTGCAGAGTGGTGCGAACTGGTTACGGAGTGGTGCCATGTTGACTTTGGGAAGTCGAAGTTGATGGCCAAGTCGGAAGTCGAAAGTCGGAAGTCGGCTCCTGATGAGCCAAGTCGGAAGTCGGTTTTCCTCCAACTGGCTAGGAGGCTCATTATGGTGTTCAGAGTACTATGTCTCATGTACACTATACTTAAAATTATCAGTTGCGTGTCTTTCAACACTTAATTGATTGCATATGTAGCATGTATATGATGTCACAGGAAGCCGTTTGTAAAGAAGATGTAGTAGAATGAGGTGTTTATACACACCCCTAGTTTGAACAGTCATAACTTCCTCAAATCTTAACGGAATGTAGCGATTGAAATTGCGTTGGAACCAGCAATTCACGATCTATATTCCACCACCATATCTAAGTCGACCTTAAGCTGACTTTGACCGACTCTCCGACTTAGACTTTAACCCCAAACGTCGGAAGTCGAAGTCAACATGGGAGTGGTGCGAACTGGGTGTGGAGTGGTGCGAACCGGTTGTGGAGTGGTGTGAACTGGTTGCGGAGTGGTGCAAACTGGTTGGAGAGTGGTGCGAGCTGGTTGCGGAGTGGTGCAAACAGGCTGCGGAGTGGTCCGAACTGGTTGCAGAGTGGTGCAAACTGGTTGCGGAGTGGTGCGAACTGGTTGCGGAGTGGTGCGAACAGGTTGCGGAGTGGTGCGAACTGGTTGCAGAATGGTGCGAACTGGTTGCGGAGTGGTGCGAACTGGTTGCGGAGTGGTGCGAACTGGTTGCGGAGTGGTGCGAACTGGTTGCGGGTTGGTGCGAACGGGTTGCGGAGTGGTGCGAACTGGTTGCGGAGTGGTGCGAACTGGTTGCAGAGTGGTGCGAACTGGTTGCGGAGTGGTGTGAACTGGTTTCGGAGTGGTGAGAACTGGTTGCGGAGTGTTGCCAACTGGTTGTGGAGCGGTGCGAACAGGTTGCGGAGTGGTGCGAACTGGTTGCAGAATGGTGCGAACTGGTTGCAGAGTGGTGCGAACTGGTTGCGGAGTGGTGTGAACTGGTTTCGGAGTGGTGAGAACTGGTTGCGGAGTGTTGCCAACTGGTTGTGGAGCGGTGCGAACAGGTTGCGGAGTGGTGCGAACTGGTTGCAGAATGGTGCGAACTGGTTGCAGAGTGGTGCGAACTGGTTGCGGAGTGGTGTGAACTGGTTTCGGAGTGGTGAGAACTGGTTGCGGAGTGTTGCCAACTGGTTGTGGAGCGGTGCGAACAGGTTGCGGAGTGGTGCGAACTGGTTGCAGAATGGTGCGAACTGGTTGCAGAGTGGTGCGAACTGGTTGCGGAGTGGTGTGAACTGGTTTCGGAGTGGTGAGAACTGGTTGCGGAGTGTTGCCAACTGGTTGTGGAGCGGTGCGAACAGGTTGCGGAGTGGTGCGAACTGGTTGCAGAATGGTGCGAACTGGTTGCAGAGTGGTGCGAACTGGTTGCGGAGTGGTGTGAACTGGTTTCGGAGTGGTGAGAACTGGTTGCGGAGTGTTGCCAACTGGTTGTGGAGCGGTGCGAACAGGTTGCGGAGTGGTGCGAACTGGTTGCAGAATGGTGCGAACTGGTTGCAGAGTGGTGCGAACTGGTTGCGGAGTGGTGTGAACTGGTTTCGGAGTGGTGAGAACTGGTTGCGGAGTGTTGCCAACTGGTTGTGGAGCGGTGCGAACAGGTTGCGGAGTGGTGCGAACTGGTTGCAGAATGGTGCGAACTGGTTGCAGAGTGGTGCGAACTGGTTGCGGAGTGGTGTGAACTGGTTTCGGAGTGGTGAGAACTGGTTGCGGAGTGTTGCCAACTGGTTGTGGAGCGGTGCGAACAGGTTGCGGAGTGGTGCGAACTGGTTGCAGAATGGTGCGAACTGGTTGCAGAGTGGTGCGAACTGGTTGCGGAGTGGTGTGAACTGGTTTCGGAGTGGTGAGAACTGGTTGCGGAGTGTTGCCAACTGGTTGTGGAGCGGTGCGAACAGGTTGCGGAGTGGTGCGAACTGGTTGCAGAATGGTGCGAACTGGTTGCAGAGTGGTGCGAACTGGTTGCGGAGTGGTGTGAACTGGTTTCGGAGTGGTGAGAACTGGTTGCGGAGTGTTGCCAACTGGTTGTGGAGCGGTGCGAACAGGTTGCGGAGTGGTGCGAACTGGTTGCAGAATGGTGCGAACTGGTTGCAGAGTGGTGCGAACTGGTTGCGGAGTGGTGTGAACTGGTTTCGGAGTGGTGAGAACTGGTTGCGGAGTGTTGCCAACTGGTTGTGGAGCGGTGCGAACAGGTTGCGGAGTGGTGCGAACTGGTTGCAGAATGGTGCGAACTGGTTGCAGAGTGGTGCGAACTGGCTGCGGAGTGGTGCGAACTGGGTGCGGAGTGGTGCGAACAGGTTGCGGAGTGGTGCGAACTGGTTGCGGAGTGGTGCGAACTGGTTGCGGACTGGTGCGAACTGGTTGCGGAGTGGTGCGAACTGGTTGCGGAGTGGTGCGAACTGGTTGCGGGTTGGTGCGAACGGGTTGCGAAGTGGTGCGAACTGGTTACGGAGAAGTGCGAACTGGTTGTGGAGTGGTGCGCACTGGTTGCGGAGTGGTGCGAACTGGGTGCGGAATGGTGCGAACTGGTTGTGGAGTGGTGCGAACTGGTTGCGGAGTGGTGCGACTTGGTTGCGGAGTAGTGCGAACTGGTTGCGGAGTGGTACGAACCGATTGGGGAGTGGTTCAAACAAGGGGGAAGGGTGCGAACTGGTTGCGGAGTGGTGCGAACTGGTTGCGGGGTGGAGTGAACTGATGGCGGCGTGGTGCGAACTGGTTGCCGAGTGGTGCGAACTGGTTGCAGAGTGATGCGAACTGGTTGTGGAGTGGTGCGAACTGGTTGCGGAGTTGTGCAAACTGGTTGCGGAGTGTTGTGAACTGGTTGCTGAGTGGTGCGAACTGGTTGCAGAGTGGTGTGAACTGGTTGCGGAGTGGTGTGAACTGGTTGCGGAGTGGTATAAATTTGTTGCGGAGTGGTACAAACCTGTTGCGGAGTGGTGCAAACTGGTTGCGGAGTGGTGCAAACTGGTTGCGGATTGGTGCGAACGTCTTGCGGAGTGGTGCGAACTGGTTGCGGAGTGGTGCACACTCGTTGTGGAGTGGTGTGCACTGGTTGCGGAGTGGTGCGCATTGGATGCGGAGTAGTGCGAACTGGTTGCGGAGAAGTGCGAACTGGTTGTGGAGTGGTGCGCACTGGTTGCGGAGTGGTGCGAACTGGGTGCGGAGTGGTGCAAACTGGTTGTGGAGTGGTGCGAACTGGTTGCGGAGTGGTGCGAACTGGTTGTGGAGTGGTGCGAACTGGTTGCGGAGTGGTGCGAACCGATTGCCGAGTGGTGCGAACTGGTTGCGGAGTGGTGCGAACTGGTTACAGAGTGGTGCGAACTGGTTGCGGGGTGGTGTGAACTGATGGCGGAGTGGTGCGAACTGGTTGCAGGGTGGTGCGAACTGGTTGCAGGGTGGTGCGAACTGGTTGCGGAGTGGTGCGAACTGGTTGTGGAGTGGTGCGAACTGGTTGCGGAGTGGTGTGAACTGGTTGCGGAGTGGTGCGAACTGGTTGCGGAGTGGTGCGAATTGTTTGCAGAGTGGTGCGAACTGGTTGCGGAGTGGTGCGAACAGGTTGCGGAGTGGTGCGAACTGGTTGCGGAATGGTGCGAACTGGTTGCGGAGTGGTTCAAACTGGTTGCGGAATGGTGCGAACTGGTTGCGGAGTGGTTCAAACTGGTTGCGGAATGGTGCGAACTGGTTGCGGAGTGGTTCAAACTGGTTGCGGAATGGTGCGAACTGGTTGCGGAGTGGTTCAAACTGGTTGCGGAATGGTGCGAACTGGTTGCGGAGTGGTTCAAACTGGTTGCGGAATGGTGCGAACTGGTTGCGGAGTGGTTCAAACTGGTTGCGGAATGGTGCGAACTGGTTGCGGAGTGGTTCAAACTGGTTGCGGAATGGTGCGAACTGGTTGCGGAGTGGTTCAAACTGGTTGCGGAATGGTGCGAACTGGTTGCGGAGTGGTTCAAACTGGTTGCGGAATGGTGCGAACTGGTTGCGGAGTGGTTCAAACTGGTTGCGGAATGGTGCGAACTGGTTGCAGAGTGGTGCAAACTGGTTGTGGAGTGGTGCGAACTGGTTGCGGAGTGGTGCGAACTGGTTGCGGAGTGGTGCGAACTGGTTGCGAAGTGGTTGCGGAGTGGTGCAAACTGGTTGCGGAGTGGTGTGAACTGGTTGCGGAGTGGTGCGAACTGGTTGCTGAGTGGTGCGAACTGGTTGCGGAATGGTGCGAACTGGTTGTGGAGTGGTGCGAACTGGTTGTGGAGTGGTGCAATTTGGTTGCAGAGTGGTGCAAACTGGTTGCCGTTGCAGAGTGGTGCGAGCTGGTTGCAGAGTGGTGCGAACTGGGTGCGGAGTGGTGCGAACTAGTTGCGGAGTGGTGCGAACTGGTTGCGGAGTGGTGCGAACTGGTTGCTGAGTGGTGCAAACTGGTTGCGGAGTGGTGCGAACTGGTTGCAGAGTGGTACGAACTGGTTGTGGAGTGGTGCGAACTGGTTGTGGAGTGGTGCGAACTGGTTGCGGAGTGGTGCGAACAGGTTGCGGATTGGTGCGACCTGGTTGCAGAGTGGTGCGACACTGCGGAGTGGTGCGAACTAGTTGCTGAGTGGTGAGAACTTGTTGAGGAGTGGTGCGAACTGGTTGCGGAGTAGTGCGAACTGGTTGCGGAGTGGTGCGAACTGGTTGCGGAGTTGTGCAAACTGGTTGTGGAATGGTGCGAACTGGTTGCAGAGTGGTGAACCGGTTGCGGAGTTGTCCAAACTGGTTGCTGAATGGTGCGACTTGGTTGCAGAGTGGTGCGGGCTGATTACAGAGGGGTGCGAACGGGTTGCGGAGGGGTGCAAACTGGTTGCAGAGAGGTGTGTTAATGGAGTTTCGTCCATCCGCTGGAAGACAAGGGAGGAGGAGCTGGGGGGGGAGGCCCGGGGTCGAAAGGGAGCGAGGGGACGGGAGGGTCGACGGATCATCCAACGACTGCTCAACCGAGAAATAAGAAAATCACCGGGGGGACAGTTTGAATCTGAGAAGCGACGGAGCGCGAGGAAAGGCGTGGTAGCGGACAACCTCATCCGACCAGACCTGCTGTGAGGAAAGGAAGGCGGCCCAGAGCTGGCTTGATGGTAGCGGAGCCGTATCCGAGCCTCCAAAAGAGGAGCGGTGGTCGCGGCGCCTCATGTGAGGCGCCTTTGATGTGCGAACCGCAGATGAAGGGCCAGCGTACTGGATGGGACGGTGAAAAAGCGGCACGAGGAGGGAATAAGAGGAGGAAGGCGAGAGAGGAACAACTGCTGATGAGAACACACGATGAAGTGCACCTTGCCGAAGCCGAGGACGCCCTGGCAACTGAACATCATTGCTCCTCACTCGCGAGACGGCACTCGCCATCTGCGAGCTGCGCTGCTGAGTTCTCGCTTGACGCGGGTGCAGGGAGCGGAGTCGGACGTGAGGCCATCGGCAAGACCAAGAGATTGCTGCCCCTCGGTCAAACCAGACCGTCGAGCGGGACCTGTGTCCCGTCTCGCAACAAGCTAGAGTAGAGAAGCTAGACTGGTGTGCGTGTGTGTGTGTGTGCGTGTGTGTGTGCCGTCCTGGGATGGGAAGAGCACTACCCGAGGAGCACGTCACGGAGCCGTCATGGCCTGGCCCTGAGTTCCCCCTGGAGTACCAGGCTCCTCGTCCAGGGAGAGCCCCGCGGGAGTCTCCGGTGGTGTTCTATGCCATCTGCAGCTGCTGCAAGACCCCTCATCGGTTGGGAGTGCGCACGGTCCTGGGGGTGATGCAATACTTGCATCATCCTGCNGACGAGCCTCGACGCGTGGAGAACCGGAGGGAGGTCGCGCGCGACGTCGGACGTCGCGCTGCCGAGGTCGCAGAAGAACGCGCCGAGGCGTACCAAGCCTACCAACGCTACCAGCACGAGCTTCATTGCCTGCACGAGGAAGGCCCGGTGCGCGCCAACTCTCGCGCGGGTCGTCGTCCGCACGGTCCCTTGGCGTTTCGTCGCGCTGACCCACGGGTGTCTGGCTCACAGCACGAGGCAAACCGCACCGTTATCTTGCAGGGGCAACCGCCGGCGGTTCATCCGTCGACTGAGGACGTTTACGGTTTGCGTATTTTGTTGGGTGACGTGTAGAACTTGGATGGAATTAGGATTATTCTGCTATAGATTTGCATGCTTGATTGAATCATAGTTTGATTACATCTTTGCTCGATTGAATACTCATATCTTGATCCTCCAAGTTCCCTCCGTCGTATGATTAGACGTTAACATCACATGGTACGGTGAATGATTGACCGTCATAATCGGCTGAGAGATATACTCGTGAATGTCTTGATAAGCTAGAGACCACATCATCCGGTGAATGATTGACCGTCAAGAGTAAAGTGCTAAAGTGGCTCGATGGTGACTATCTTAGGCTAAGTGGAGTGCAAAGTGTGATCAGTGCGTGCCGGGTGAATGACCCGTCGCGTGCCCTCGAGGGGCTAGGCGGTTCGGCATAGGACGGACCCGGATTTCCCATACGCGGGAATAGCTCAAAAAGGAGCAAACTGCATACGAAGTTGATCCTCGCATGCTATCAGACCCGATTCCGGCCGAAGGCGAAAAAGGGTATAACAGTATTAATGGTGCGGTGAGCGTGGACATCACTTGTTCTCTGTGAGGAGTGTGGCAGGTACCTTCAGACCAGCCTACTTCCCGGAGCGTAACTTCCTACTAACGCGGTGGACGGATCATCAACCGTCGAGCGGGCAGCGTCGAGCGCGCCTCGCCATCTCGCATTGCGGATCTCTCTTTGCCCACGGCAGTATTTTTCCGCAAACTTACAAGGCGCACCGGCTCCACACTAGCACCGGTGGATCATTCCCCGGCGCCACTCTCTTCACGTCACAGGGACGTGTGCCGGGGACCCTTCACCCCAAGGGGCACAAGATGAGACGAACAGACACCTCGCATTGCTACAAGAAGAGCCGAGAGAACCCCCCGGGGCTATATCCCCAGTTCGAGTGGGATCCGGTGGATGACAGGTCTCCACGATTGCAGAACGACGACAAAGAGATGGATCCAGACGGAGAAGAATAGTTCTATTTATGACGTCTCGAGGAACTTCGCGAGTGGAAGGCCATGCGGCAAACACGGTTGAGCAATACAACCCATGGCAACCCAAGGGATGCGGAAACAGATGAAGAAGACGAGCAGCACGACACCATGGACGGGGAGGACTACATGTCCAACGATGAGGAAGAACCTGCGGAGGATGAAGGACCTGTACTGCTTCACGAAGTGTCAACACCTGACGGGAGGACCACCTATCGGGCAGTCGACATGACGACTGCGCAAGAGGCACCGAGGCGCCTTGAGTTCTCTACTCCAAGGGCATCTTCACCCGCACCCTTTGTGGCTCGTGACAGGGAGTTTGCGGATTTGGATGATGTCCAAATCGATCAAGACAAGGAAGATGAGGTTTCCGTGGATCATCCTTCACTACAGGCCTTACATGGTATGCATCAACCCGTCACTTTCCGTCCTCGAGAAACCCCATCTCGTTTGACGACCAACCCTCGCCACCCTGCCTCGGACAGTGGTGTGTCCTCACTCCGTACGGGGAGAAATCCGGAATCCATGCCGCACCCGGCGTGAGAGACCGGATGGGAAAGACCTCCCGTCATCACATCACGACGTTCGGATAGTGTGCAGGCTGCAGCCCTGCAGGGGCGACATCACCAATATCAGTACGAGCCGAGCAAAACACCCACCGCCTTGGGAGAGCCGTGGCGTCACGCGGTCCCAGCCCAACGCGGTGTCACTGCCTCTTCCATGGCAGGACCTACCAGACAAGCACGGGAAACGACGGAGGCACCAGTCCCAATAGATGGCCACTCAACTAAGCATCCCGCCCCATCTATCCCTGCCAAGCTGCAATCATCCCATCACCGGGTCAGCCGGATGATGGCCGCGCCTTCAGCAGGAAGACTTCAGGAGAGACCCCGCACGACGGGTGGCACAATTGGACCAGACCGGGGGTCAGTAGCTCAAGGACACAAGCAGTACAACGTGGGAGTACAAGCAAGGTCAGCAAGACAGCACGTGGGCAGTTCTGGACTGGGAGGAACCGACGCANGGTGCAGATGGCGCCCACGCAGGAACTGACAGTGAATCCAGCGATGAAGGCTTCTTATACTCTTCCAAAGCTCGACGTCTTCAGAGGTGAACCAGAGGAGGACCCGGCCATGTGGCTATCCAAGTTGGGCACTTGCCTCGACTATGGACTGTTATCTCCTGACTATATTGTCCCGGCGGTACACTTGGCGCTGCAAGGGAAAGCTCTGGAGTGGTTCACTGCAGAAAACAGGGAGCGTCCATTTGTTGACTTTGATGACCTTGTAAACAGGATGACCAAGCGGTTCGATCTCATGAGTCTGGAGGAAGCAGAACTCCAGATTCGCACCATCCGCATGAAGACTGTGGAAAACATCAAACTCCACAATGACAAATTCAGCAAGATTTCCACACGCTGTGTAGACATTCCTATACGCATGATTAAGGAATATTACCGTGATTCCCTTGTCCCCGCGATCGCCAATACGTTGGACCTGCGCAAGTTCAGCACTCTGGACGCCTTGAAAGAGGAAGCTGAACATCAGCAACGGGAACTCAAGCGACGAGCAGCACGTGAACAGACGGCCCCAAAGGAACATGTGTTGCCCACTATCCACATGCCAGCAGGAGCCTCCGCTCCCAATCCAATGAATCCCCGTAACTTCCCACTACGAAGTTGCTATGGATGTGGAGACTTCAATCACCAGAAACGGGAATGCCCCAACCCTGCCCCCATGCCTGGCATACCTCCCAGAGGAGGACAATATCCGGGACGAGGACAAACTGGACCTGGAGCCGGTCCACGGCAGGCTGTTGGCCCCAACGTTGCCCCCAGCACCCCCGGTCAGGGAGGCAATGGACCAGCACAATGGCAGGCGTACGCTCAACAACGGGATGCAGGGGCGGTGCCGCCTGCTATCCAACCATCTCTTTCCGATGCTCCTGCACGAAATGTCAAGTTGGGATTGCCCCGCTCTGATGAACAGACCACGGAGACTCCTCCGACAGCAGCAGAACAAGAATTGGTCACAGTAGCCCAAGCACAAGGTGTGGAGGAATGGTCAGCCGCAGAAATGTATGAACGCATGCGTACGTACAAAGAGCAAAAGGAACGTGCGGAGGCAGACCTGCAAACATGTGTCAAGGCGCGCTCGACCCGCCTCCCAAGCCAGATTGCTGCAGCATCGTAAAAACTCCCATCTGCACCACGCATGCGATCCTCTACCTCTAGGGGTCCTACACCCCCACGTCGCCACCGGGTGGCCTTCGCACCTTCGGCACAAGACCAACGCACGGCCGGCACCTTGACAACCTTCCACCGTCCCTTCCAGGACCTATCGCTCGTGGAGTATCTCCAGCAACACCCTACCCACTTGCCTGACTTTGCAGCAGTCCTTTAGGAGTACGCCAAGAAGCTTCGACCAGCCGGAATTTGCCTCAACTGTACCCAAGTCCCGCATGACCGACTCAGCAAGCTTGCGATCCGAGCTGCGTCTGACACGTGGGGATGGCGGCCAATGCCCCTCGCGCCACCACACATACAGGAACCTCACCATGAAGTGGCCAGCTGTTTTATGTGGATCTGCGGCAAGAAGTTTCTTGCGATCATTGACCTCGGCGCAACCCATACTACAGTGACCCTTCAGGTCCTGCAAGCGGTCGATTGGCACCACAAGGTGCAACCAACAACCAAGGTGTTTACGAATGCGTCGGACGGCATGGACAGCGGACATGGCGTTGTTGATGACCTACCATTGCAAGTGGGCCTCATCCATGAAGTCGTGCGGGTACAGGTTACAGTAGCTCGCACATATAATGTCCTACTTGGAACTGATTACCTGATTCCAATACAAGCAGGCCTCTTTTACGCAGATGGAGTCATGCAGCTGACATAATCCGGCTACAGTACCTGTGCAGCATTATTTGTGGGGCCTAGGACATCGATGCCGACACGATTCGGACATCCCTTTTCCTTGGAAGAGGCTCATGCCGAGGACCAGGCAACCAGGGGCACTACCCTCTCGTTGCCCAAATACGATGTTCCTCCCACCATCTTGTGCCCGGCAGAAGGAGCAGGGACGGCACATCATACACCCTCACCCCGCAAGTCGTGCCCCACTTGGGCACAAGCTGCTCCGGTGGATGATCGACCGCAGATTCCTGTGGGACCACTGCCCAAAGCTCCACTCGGATCTCCTCGACAGCTATTGCCCCCACTGCCAAACGACTGCCCTGAAGAGAACGGCCGGGTACCGATCAATGCGTCTTCCCTGGCCCCGGAGCGCCCGAGTGAGCCAGCAACGGCCTCCGCAACATCTGCACGAATGGTGATTCCGGACGCCTGTGTCGAAGCGGAGTGCAAGGGAAAAATACTTGTATGTGACGATGACGTTGCCCTCTGTGTCGATGATGACTCAGATAGCTCGGATGATGAGCCCATGACATATGTCGGATGGCTGCGCCTAGATGACGAGCCTCCACCCCGTTCATACAGAGCCCTCACCATAGAGCCCAGTGGCTCCCGAAATTTCAACCTGCAGGTCTATGACTATTGGGACCCTGACCCTGACCTTGGCGCCGGTCTCGTGGGAGATGAAGAACCACCCCCTCTAACGGTTCCACCTTCCCAACGATGGAACCACATGCTCCATGAGCGTCTAACAGAACTCTAGAAGCAAGAAGTCAGGGAGCTCCTTGAATACCACGAAGAAGTATTCACAGGCAAATTGGCCGAGATCGGCGCAGTTGATACAGTCCATGTTATCAACACGGGAGACGCGCCGCCACACAAGCAGAAAGCTCGACGTTTATTACAAGATTAGAAGGATGTCATCAACGAGGGCCTGCGAGAACTAAAAGCACAGGGTGTGATTGTCGAAGTGGAAAGCCCGTGGCGCTCCAATATAGTGATTGTGGGGAAGCCCGACGGTACGAAACAGTTCAGTGTCGACTTTCGCGACCTCAACAAAGTCACGAGTGAGGATGCATACCCCATGCCACTCATTGTTGATATCTAAGAATGTCAACGTGGAAAAGGTTGGTTTGCCAAGCTCGATGTCAAGTCGGCCTTTCATACAATCCCCATGGATCGCAACTCCATGCTGAAGACAGCCTTCATTACTCCTGATGGATTGTATGCTTTCACACGCATGCCATTCGGGCTGCGTAACGCCAGTGCTATGTTCCAACGAGTAATGGACCAGGTGTTGCGCGACGTACCAAACGCATGCTGCTACGTGGATGATGTCATGGTCGCGGCATTCAGCTTTTAAGAACTAATGGCCTCACTTGACGCTGTCTTCTCTGCCCTACGCTCCGCAAACCTCCGTCTGAAGGCTGCCAAGTGTGTCATAGGAGCGGACAGTATGGAATTCCTCGGATTCATCATCAATGCTCACGGCATTTCCACCGACCCAGTCAAGATTGCAGCCGTCCGCGACTGGAAACGACCGGTTACATCATCCCAGGTCAAAATCTTCCTCGGGTTTGTCAGCTTCTACCGAAAATTTGTTCGCAACCATGCGAAGATTGTTCGTCCATTGATATGCCTCACCCATCTAGGTGAGCCATTCGAACGGACTGAGGCATGTCAGCTTGCTTGGGTTGAGATAAAGCATCGTCTCATCACGGCCCCGATGTTGGAGTTCCCAGACTTCAACCTCCCGTTTGTCATTACGACAGATTTCTCACAGGAGGGCATAGGGGCCATATTATCTCAACGGGGAGATGACGGCAAGATGCGGGTCGTCTGCTATGGCAGCCGTGCGCTCAATGATGCTGAAACCAAGTACCCGCCGGTGAAAGGCGAATGTCTGGCGGTACTATGGGCCATCCAGTTCTACCGAGATTACGTCAAGAATGGGAAACACTTCACCATTCTCACGGAACATCAGGCTCTCCAGTGGTTGCTGACCACCGAGAACCATGAAGGGATCCTAGGCAAATGAGCCCTACTTCTTCAAGGATACGACCTCACTATCAAATACCAGCCAGCATCTGCAAATCACAACGCAAACGCCCTTAGCCGACTCCCACGCGAAGGGTGGAAGGACCGCGGCTCTCTCGAGACACCATCGCATGGCAGAGGCCCGTCCCCACCCGAGCCCCCATTTGATCAGGCTATCCTGATTCAGGGTCAAGCACGCGATCTCACCAGAGAAGAGTATCGCTGGGCATACCCTCTTGACAGTTTTCTTCATGACGATGAACACATGGGTCACATCAATGTACAACGCAAAACCGACCTCTTCAAGGATGCGCCCTGATGGACACACAGCAAATATGGCGATTGGCTTCACCAAAGGCAACGCGACTCCACTCGTGCACCCACGGCGCGCGATCCAACGGCCGCGTCGCCGCCATCCACAGAGGTGGTCCGTTCGACAGCGGCGGACGCTATCCACCAATTCTTTGACCAGATCCACCTTGCCCTACCCTGGCTGGAAGTCCTTACACACTTCCCAGGGCAAATCACGCAGTTGGATACCTTCTTCGCGGAGATCAACGTTGCGTTGGCCCCATCTGGCTGGCGGGTGGACTGTTGGACCGAATCGCCTGGCCACCGCATGATGCGAGAGCACGCCGCTGACGCCCGGCGCGCTGTCCATGCCGACGTTCAGGCAGGGGCTTTGGCATGGCGCCCGATGACCCTCTGCCGCCAACCACACCCGGAGTTTGCATGCACGGTGGTCTCATGCGCGGTCTGGATCGCTGGCGTGAAGTTCATCGCCATCGTTGATACGGGCGCAACGCACACGACGGTGGACATGCGCATCGTCCGCCGATTTAATTGGTCGAACCTCATCCGACCGGTCCATCTCTGCTTCGGTACCGCGGTAGCAGAAATCACCCTATCCAAGGGTGAAATTGACTTATTTCCCATTCAGCTGGGAAACATCCACCGTAGCATGCCAGTCTAGGTGTGCGAGACCTCCACGTACGATGTCCTCCCCGCCAACGATTGGCTAACACCATGCGACGTGATTGTTTTGCTTGGGGGAAAATCCATGACGCTCCACAACGACGACGGGGCGCCTTCATACGTCTCGCTTCAATTTGAGGCAACGGAGGTGCCACCTCAGCGCGGTGGCCGCATGCTGACGGGACAGCCCTCCTCTACCGGCCGCACGACACATGCGGGTGCACAATCCACCAGGGCACGCTTTGCGAGGATCGCCGCCGACGCGCCAGGATCCTCCACGGACAGCAGCGCTTCCCCGGAGGATCATGCACCCGACCGACCGAACACGCATGTCCTACCGAGGGAAGAAGTTACGGACAATATCATCCCGACTATGATAGAAGGCGTCTCCTCACGCATGGCTGAGACTCGCGGCGATCTCTCGACACCTCAACCTGATTTCGGATCCGACATGCCTATCGCACTCCGACGGTCACGGTGGCACGCCCATCACGCCGAACCGCCCCGGATTGTTCGGCCGCCTCCTCGGGGCGGCCGACAGAGGTCCTCAACTCCTCGACCACGCGGATCATTTCATTCACGCAGCCAACGCTCACTGATGCCAACAGACAGAGTCTCCAACGATTAGGAACATACGTCTCACACTCTTCCGGAAGCACGACGACGATCTACCACGACCCATTTGCCGATGGCCACGACCCACACCGCTTGGGCCTGGTACGAGGCCGGGCTTGCTACGCGCACGGTGCACACAGCCAGTGTTTTGGCACTCGAGGCCCGCGCACTCGCCGCTTCCCTCACGATGGCGGAAGCAGAACATCTTCTCGGTGCCTTATACGAGAGTAACCCCTGCCCGACCCCTCCACCTTCCCCGGACGCGCCTGACCCACATGGTAGCGACGCCTTGTGGCAAACATTGGCATGTCACATCACCCACAATCGCGCATGGGCTGGGCAAGTGGAGCGACTTTGGGGACGACATATGACATGGGTGAGGACGAACGCCGATGATGTACGTCGTTGCGCCGCCAACCTTGCCCAAGCAAGAACGGTCCTCGCTGCCTGGGAATCGCTCCGCGCTCACAGGCAGAGGCGAATTCAAGAGCTGGAAACCCGTGCAGCAAGAATCCAAGCGCAGCTGCAGGAGGTGCGCCGCCTGCAGGAGGCATGGAACGACGCCGCAGACCGCGGTGATGAGCCACCCGCGGCAGACAGACAACGCCTCATCAACCAACGTGCGGAGCTCGGACGCACTCTCGGAGCGAAGCGTGCAGAAGTGACTCGCTTGACTCTGAGGCTCCAACAGCTTGACGAGCGACTAGCAGGTCTGCAGCAGCTGCAAACCGACTGTGAAGAGGAGTGGGCAGCAACGCGTGCGCGGCTACTGGATATGTCGCAGCAACGGGCAAGGGTCCTCGCCCTCAAGGAAGAGGTCTCCCGGCAGTACCGCGAACTCTGCACGCTGGTGGACCAAGCACAGCAGCTAATCAACGAGTGTGAATGGCATCTCCGACAGTAACTGCTCCGCGATGTTGCCAGCGCGTTTATTACCAGTGCTATGAGCAGCCTGGGGGAGGAGTGGGAGCAACATCTCGAAGAGTTGCGGCATTTATATCCGTTGGACCTCTCCACTTCTGTTGGACCAGCAGCCTTCCGTTGCTTTCTGCAGTGGACGATGGCCCCCGACCACATGGAACGCACACAGCCCAACCTTCTCCCATTTCTGGCACGGTGCTTTCATGCACACTATCACGACTTCCTCCGCTTCCTTTACCCCCTCGACATCTCTCTGGATCGCGGGGCGCGAGCGTTCCGATGCTTTCTGGATTGGGCAGTACGGAACCGCCAGCGAGGTTTCCTAACTAACAACCTCTACCCGTTTGCTCGCCGCGGACTCGTCATACAAGCCTCATACCGCCACCTGGAGGCCGACCGACGAGAGCATGCCCAACTGGCCATCCTCTTCCCAATGCGCCTCGAGGAGCCCAGTCAGGGCATGGCATTCCGGGTCTTTGTGACATGGCTCGATCAACAGCGGCGGGGTTCACAACCCCCGGCCTCTGAGCCCGGTGTTGGTGACGCGGCACGGCCACACGCTCGTCAGTTTCTCCACACAGCGCGTCCCCTCATCACTGAGTCTCTACCCCTGACGCACGAACTCCCTCATGCTGCGGGTGCCATCTCCCCTGAGCGTTCCCCATCCCATCCATACTTGGCCGCACCTGCGGCAGGCCCTGCAAAAACCCTCTTTTCGGCGGATGACCTGCTGGCTTCTCCCTCCTCTACTCTCCCTTCCCACCCCTTTCACAGTGAGGTACTGCCCGCGCGCCCGGTCTTCGGCCCACTCCCGAAACCGCCCTCTCCTCCCCATCCAGCTTCTACCCCACCGACGTCTATAACTCTCCCAGGATTACCGCCGGTGGATGATCTACCGCCGCCTCGCACCCTGGCAGAGAATGCATCAGCCTCCCATCCCTTGCAGGGACCACCTGCGGTGCCGGCTGAGGCGCCCCGTCCGGTGGATCATCCACCTCCTTCCTCAGTCACCGTCCAGGAAGGTGCTTTCCCGGATGAGATACGCGGGCCGTCGGTTGGCGCGGCGTCTGCAGCCACCCAACCTCCCACGCGGCGCACCTCTAGCCGCACGCGGCACCCAGTCGTCACGACGTCCACGGCCACAGTGGACCCAACCACCACGCGTAGTTTGTCCAAGCGTAGGCGCGCTGATGCCAGTCCAGCAGTGGAAGGCGAAGAACAGCAGCAGGCTGAGTCGGCTGGAGGACGAACCCCTCCACCGCCAGAGTCGTTCGATGAGATGCGGCGTTGCCTCCTTGCCCTGGCGCCTGAGGGTGACCTCAAGCACTGGCAGGAGGAGCCACCACTCAAGACGTATGAGTGGTCCGATTGGGCACGCGCACAAGTCCTCTCAAGTTGCCGTACAATGATGGAAGTCTTCCCCGATGGCCATGTCCGCTCTGACGCCGAAGCCACCATGGACAAGCACGTGTGGCTACACGGACGTCTCTGGCGGCGGGAGGACGAGGCGTACAACCTGCGATTGTACACCCCAGTTCCGCTGCGAACAAACCTCATCATGCAGGAGCACAAGCGCTTCCACGTACGCTCTACCTTTGTCTACAAATCCCTCTTCCCACAGGTCTACTGGGTGGGACTGAAGAAGCAACTCGGGGAGGTCGTTGCGACATGCGGCACTTGCATCTGCCATCATCCCCGCCAGCAAATCTACCAATGCCGCTTTGTGTGCGCCCGTCTCGGTGCACCCATGGAAACGGCCGTCATTGACTTCCATGGTCCCCTCCGAACCACCCAACGCAAGAACGTCTACTGGATCCTGGCTATTGACCACGTGACCAAGTGGGTCATGGCTCGGGTTGTGCCCAAGAACGATGCAGCGCATGCTGCAGCATTCCTGAAGGAGGAGGTAATCTACCGGGGAGGCGGATGCAGACTCATCAAGTGCGACAATGGTTCGCACTTTACAAGCACATTTGCCGACGTCGCCACGTACTTCAACATCCAAATTGAACATGGGGCCCCATATCGGCCGCAGGCGCAGGGCCAAGTCGAGCGCATGCATGGAGCCATCACACGGACCATCCGGAAACTCTCGGACGACAACGCACCATGGGACGATCGGCTGGAGGACGTCGTGTATGAGTACAACACCACGCCCCATTCGTCCACCAGTTTCTCTACCTACATGCTGCGCCACGGTCAGCAATATTGGACCATGGCTACACTGCCGCTGATGCCGAACGCGCCAATGCCACCACGAGATGAGGGTACCACGGTTGCTAATGAGGTGGAATTTATGCAACAACGGGGGGCGTGGCTGCAGCGCTGTCTCCAGGAAGCTCGCACGAGGGGGTCTGTCGCCGCACAGCATGGGGTGGACCGGGCTAACGCTGGCCTCATGCTTGAGGATTTCCAGGTGGGTGACGGTGTGCGGCTGAAGCGCGATGAGGTGGGTAAGGCAAGGCACAATGAGGTCACACTCCTCGACCAGTGTTACCAAATCTGGGCGGTGGATGGCGTCTATGTGTGGCTTGAAGGCCGTCATACCTCCGATATCATGGTGCGCCGAGAGCCACTTGAGAAACTCCCGGTCCGTTGGCAGGCTCTTGCGGCCGGTCAGCACCCGCCCCGCATCAGCACCGACGACGACGTCGAGGAAGTGGCAGCCACATTTGTCGGACAACGTCCGTCTTAACCGCGCCCACACCGCCCTCCCCCACCCATCACCACCACAGCTGATCCTGCCTAGGACACGCCTGAGGTCTTTGCCAGGGGGACCCAGCTTGTTTTGTCGGCTATTGGGGTGCCTTCCCCGGCACGTCTAGACAGGGAGGTGCACAAGCAGGCAGCTCGGACAAGTGCGGTACAGCAACAGGAGCAACAACAAATGAAGAAACACAAGGACCAACAGGAGCAACAAGAACAAGGAGTGTCAACGGCTGAGACGGAGCACACCACCAGGGAGAGACCTCGAACTGAGACGAAGCTCCCAAATCGGCGACCCAAAATCACCAAGGCGGCGCCAGCAGGGACACCGCAAGATCGGGCACCGCAGATACGCGCTGCGACCACACCAAGTACGGTGGATCACCGACCCGCATCCGCCGCGACACCCCCGAGCATGCGCCCTGGGAGGCCCCAGCAGAAGGCGCAGCAGGCACAGGAGGAGCTGCCCCCAGCAGTAGTTGCACCCGGTGTGGCGCCCGAGGCGCCAGCACCATTAGCAGCAGCAGCAAAGGCGCAGCGGGGACAGGAGGGGCTGCTCCCAGCAGCAGCTGCACCCGGTGCGGCGCCCGCGGCGCAAGCACCACCAGCAGCAGCAGTAGAGGCGCAGCGGGCACAGGAGGAGCTGCCCCCAGCAGCAGCTGCACCCGGTGCGGCGCCCGCGGCGCAAGCACCACCAGCAGCAGCAGTAGAGGCGCAGCGGGCACAGGAGGAGCTGCCCCCAGCAGCAGCTACACCCGGTGTGGCGCGCGAGGCGCCAGCACCACCAGCAGCAGCAGCAGAGCTGCAGCAGGGACAGGAGGAGCTGCCCCCAGCAACAGCTACACCCGGTGCGGCGCCCGCGGCGCCAGCACCACCAGCAGCAGCAGCAGAGCTGCAGCAGGGACAGGAGGAGCTGCCCCCAGCAACAGCTACACCCGGTGCGGCGCCCGCGGCGCGAGCACCACCAGCAGCAGCAGCAGAGGCGCAGCGGGTACAGGAGGAGTTGCCCCCAGCAGCAGCTGCACCCGGTGTGGCGCTCGAGGCGCCAACACCATCAGCAGCAGCAGCAAAGGCGCAGCGGGCATAGGAGGAGCTGCCCCCAGCAGCAGCTGCACCCGGCGCAGCGCACGCGGCGCCAGCACCACCAGCAGCAGCAGTAGAGGCACAGCGGGCACAGGAGGAGCTGCCCCCAGCAGCAGCTGCACTCGGTGTGGCGCCCGAGGCGCCAGCACCACCAGCAGCAGCAGCAGAGGCGCAGCGGGCACAGGAGGAGCTGCCCCCAGCAGCAGCTGCACCCGGTGTGGCGCTCGAGGCGCCAACGCCATCAGCAGCAGCAGCAAAGGCGCAGCGGGCACAGGAGGAGCTGCCCCCAGCAGCAGCTGCACCCGGCGCAGCGCACGTGGCGCCAACACCACCAGCAGCAGCAGTAGAGGCGCAGCGGGCACAGGAGGAGCTGCCCCCAGCAGCAGCTGCACCCGGCGCAGCGCACGTGGCGCCAACACCACCAGCAGCAGCAGTAGAGGCGCAGCGGGCACAGGAGGAGCTGCCCCCAGCAGCAGCTGCACCCGGTGTGGCGCCCTAGGCGCCAGCACCAGCAGCAGCAGCAGCACAGGCGCAGCGGGCACAGGAGGAGCTGCCTCTAGCAGCAGCTGCACCCGGTGCAGCGCCCAAGGCGCCAGCACCATCAGTAGCAACAGCAAAGGCGCAGCGGGCACAGGAGGAGCTGCCTCTAGCAGCAGCTGCACCCGGTGCAGCGCCCAAGGCGCCAGCACCATCAGTAGCAACAGCAAAGGCACAGCGGGCACAGGAGAAGCTGCCCCCAGCAGCAGCTGCACCCGGTGTGACGCCCGAGACGCCAGCACCACCAGTACCAGCAGCAGAGGCGCAGCGGGGACAGGAGGAGCTGCCCCCAACAAGAGCTGCACCCGGTGCGGCGCCCGCGGCGCCAGCACCACCAGCAGCAGCAGCACAGGCGCAGCGGGCACAGGAGGAGCTGCCTCTAGCAGCAGCTGCACCCGGTGCAGCGCCCAAGGCGCCAGCACCATCAGTAGCAACAGCAAAGGCACAGCGGGCATAGGAGAAGCTGCCCCCAGCAGCAGCTGCACCCGGTGTGACGCCCGAGACGCCAGCACCACCAGCACCAGCAGCAGAGGCGCAGCGGGGACAGGAGGAGCTGCCCCCAGCAGCAGCAGCAGAGGCGCAGCGGGGACAGGAGGAGCTGCCCCCAACAAGAGCTGCACCCGGTGCGGCGCCCGCGGCGCCAGCACCACCAGCAGCAGCAGCAGAGGCGCAGCGGGCACAGGAGGACCTGCCCCCAGCAGCAGCTGCACGTGGTGCGGCGCCCGCGGCGCCAGGACCACCAGCAGCAGCAGCAGAGTCGCAGCGCGTACAGGAGGAGCTACCCCCAGCAGCAGCTGTACCCGGTATGGCGCCCGAGGCACCAGCACCACCAGCAGCAGCAGCAAAGGCGCAGTGGGCACAGGACGTGCTGCCCCCAGCAGTAGCTGTACCTGGTGTGGCGCCCAAGGCGCCAGCACCACCAGCAGTAGCAGCAAAGGCGCAGCGGGTACAGGAGGTGCTGCCCCCAGCAGCAGCTGCACCCGGTGTGGCACCCGCGACGCTAGCACCAACAGCAGCAGCAGCAGTAGAAGCGCAACAGGGACAGGAGGTATTGCCCTTGGTAGCAGCTGCACCCAGCGCGGCGCCTGAAATGCAATCGCCCGCAGCAGCAGTGGCGGAGGAGCAACTGGAAGAGCAAGGAGAGAAGAAGCGAAAGGGGTCCTGGGGAAGTTATTGGGGAGAGATGAAACACCGTAGGGAAACGGGGAAACGAGAAAGAGAGGAAGAACCTCCACTGGTGCGGGAAAGACAATGCAGCCTGCTCCATGCCCCTTCTCCAACTTGGGAGCCACTTCCCCCTGACGACTGGCCTCTATGGCCAAACAGCTCCCGGTGGGGGGGGGGGG
>SZWC01018081.1:39214-51943 GCA_023375785.1 Penium margaritaceum | reverse complement strand
GGAGAGAGAGAGAGAGAGAGAGAGAGAGAGAGAGAGAGAAGGAGAGAGTAAAAAGAAAGGCCGGGACAAGACGCACTGGGGTGGGTCCTAGAACGCTTTAAGGGTGGGGCCAAAAGGCTGAAACAGGCTGATAGGTTGTTTGAGGGGCTCAGGGAGTCAAGCAAGAAACAAGATAGCAGGGGGGGTCAGTCAGAGGCCCAGAGCGGCCAAGGCCCAGAGTTTAGAGTCCATAGCTCAGAGTCCAAGAAGCTTGTGGCAAGAGCCCAGGACCTAGAGCCAAAAACAACAAGCCTAGAGCTTGGATGTCGAGACTTAGAGCCTAGAACCTAGAACGTAAGGACGAGGAGTAGAAGGCCGAGCACAGGAGGGCAAAGGAAGGCCGGAACCCGAGGATGGAGGACCGAGAGCCAAGCTAAGGAACGAGGGAAGGAGGGGACAAACCTACAAGACACAAGGGAACAAGTAGAGTGTGAGCGGAGAAAGACAGGGCAAGGGAAAAAAACAGGACAGAGCAAAACAAGAAACAGATGACGGCCAAGAAACGGGGGAAGGGAGGGGGGATGGAACGACAAGGGTGCCCCAAGAGGGGCATACCTGGCGGAAGGAGGAAGGAGGAGGCCAAGACGGGCCAAAGGTGGTAGGACGGCGGATGGCGCCCGAGACGACAAACAATGGCCACAACGACGACGACGGATGGTGCCCACGTCAACAGAAACGGGGCCAGACACCAACAGTGGCGGCTAAGGTGGCGACTACAGAAGCAGTGAGAAAGGCCGACGACGGCAGCCAGGGACCGCAAAAGCGGAGATGGAAGCGGAAGCAGAGGTGGAGGCAGAAGTGTAAGCCAAAGAGCATAACCCACAGGCCCTTGTCAGCTTGATGCCATGTTGAGAAATGTGGTACAGGCCTGAGAGAGAGAGAGAGAGAGAGAGAGAGAGAGAGGAGAGAGGTGGATGGGGAGGAGAACCCGAGAGCGAGAGCTCTCGGGTTTGTGAGGGGGGGTTGCAACACTTAGTCGCAGCGATGGTCGAGAGCTCTCGAGAGTTGTGAGGGGCGGCGCTCTGGAGAGAAGTGAGGGGGATTGAGCCGAGAGTTGGATAGTCGAACGAGACGAGAGTGAAATTGCAATGTTGTTACCAAAAGTGAGTACGAGTAGCTTGGGTGCCTGAACCTTATTGGGTCGCACCTCCATCCTCGCGTGTTTCGCCACATGGCGTGGTAAACCACAAAAGGCACATGCGAGGTCACGGCAAATTCGCTCTAGCAAATCACCAGCGTTCCTCGAAAGTTCAATGCATTATGAGACGTATGTCTTGGAAGAAAGTAGGAAAAACAGCAAGTCTTGGACTAAACTAGGTCTGCTAGCACACAAAATATCAAATGTTTGCTTCTTTACCATGTTTTCCATACTTTTGGCATGGGAAAACAAGAAATTGATTTGAAACAATCATGGGAAGTATCTATCATAAAAAATAATGAATATAAATGTGTGAAAAAAAACCATTACATATCATGAGAAAATATCATCTTCATCTAACATTTTTTGTGTGGTAAAAACCAAATAATTTGATTTAATTTGAATAGAGGTGCATAAAAGCTTTTGTAGTTTTCAAACATGATCTCATGATTTTTTCCTAAATATTCACATCCGGTTGACTTTCAATATCAACCTTGCATCATTTTTTCATTGCACAAAATCACACATAATTCATTCCATGCACACCCTCAAACTTACTCACATGATGAATCGATGAATGCAATGCATGTACTCATTGAAAAGTGTTACCTTGTAAATGCATGCATATTCCACGAACTATGTTGTCCAGGAACAAATGCAACTCATATAAGGGCATCGTGAACCTGTCCAACTCTACATTTGTGTGAAATGTAGATATCAGCTTGATCAACATTGTTATAAGAAAAAAGTGATGCATAATTCCCCCCCCCCAAATGAATGTGTGGTTGAAGTGCATATTTCTCAAACTACTTTGCTTTCACTCATTGTAGTTTCATGCACCTACTAGAATTCATATATATGTAATTGATGAAAGGTATTGATCGATAGCCTTTATTGCTTAAACAATGGGAGGAAACGTGCCAAATTTCCAAATAACAAAGGCAGTGCAGGCAAATCTCCGCCAACCATGCGTCGTTCATGTGAAAACAGAAAAAATGATGCCAATATGAAACAAAAGCAGAAAACTAACTACGAGAATGAATAAAAGTACACCTTGGTATTGCCTAAGAAAATAAAATCCATGGTACAATCCAGAATGTGAGTGACAAGAGATGTGAAATAGAAACACAAGTGGTCCTAGCACTGAATACACGACATTCCAATATTAGTGTTAAGTATGGATGCTTAATGAACGTGGAATTCAACTTATAAAAGCTCTTTCTTGTTCATGCTTTGTACACATGCAATCAATACAAAACATACGTGGTGCCTAAAGGCTAGCACCAATGTGGAACAATATTTACAGTGTAGGTCAAGGCCACTTAAATGCATGAAGAAGATGTAAATGGATGTTAAACTCATAAATGAAAGTAGAAAGAAACAAACATTTGCAAGGGATTCGTGTTTCACATATTGTACATTTTTTTACCATTTAGAAGGCAAAAGAATGTGGAACCCATGTGCATGCTTGAAAACAAAAAAGAGCCTAATGAATAGGATTTTATCCTTTACTTTTGATGATTAATTCCATGTAAAATCATTTTACCTCATCACATGTCGCAGATGTTCAAGGTTCCAAGAATCAAGAATTCTTGACTAGGTTCATACTGTGAAAATCCAATAGAGAAGCCTGAGAACATGTTCATGAGTGAGAATTATGCTTAACCTCCCAAAAAGTAAGAAAGGAATGGAAAAACGACCGTAGAGTTGCATTCATCTTATGTCATAAATGACTTAAGTTATAGTTGATTTTATTCTAGTTTTGGAATTGCCACAAGAAACCAACTTTAGCTTTCAACCGTATTATTCAAATGAAGGTTTTCTGAAACACTTAACAATAGATTTTCAATGAGATAACAATTTCATACATTTTTGGATCATTTAAAAACATATAAGTTTTATATTGCATTGGTAATCATCCAGTTAGAAATGTTTTCATGCAAAAAATGCTTTCATTTGACAATTTATTTACTATAAGTCTAAAAACGTTCAAACATTCTATGATATTGCCACATCAATGATTTCAACGTTTTTCAATGTGAATCATTTGTACCATCATGTATTTCAACTTCCTCCATGACTTCCTCCATTTTTATCATCCTTAGTATCATGTTGATATACTTCAATCTATCATATATTGTGCTTACATTTCAATCTTATAGAAGCATAACGTTTCACCTAAAAGTACAAGATTTTTGTACCACTGTTCTAGATTATACATAGTAAATGATTACACATTAGAAGGAACGGTTGTTTTCAACTCTAACATTTGGTGGTGCTAAACCTACTGGGTCCATATTTTTGATTGCTCAAAATCAGGACCACATCTATTTTTTTCACTGCTAAGTTACATTTGTTTTATGTTTCCAGATGAATCTGTTATGGAAATGAGCAAAACTCTATTCAATGTGGGTTTATGCATTGTAGGTCTGAACAACAATGCTAAAAAAGATTAAGATGCAGTTTCTTCCTTTTGCAATTGTTTTGAAAATCCAAGAATTAGTGTAATGAGGTGTCCCTTATTATTCTGGCCTATGAGTGGGTTTCGAGGGTATTTGGGCCATTATTCCATTTTTCGGATATTCCGGGTGAAATTCCGGGGAGAGGTCCGGCTCGATTCCAACGGCTCTCGGATGCGGGGATTTGAGGACGCGAGGACGCAAGGAGCGAGCGAGCAAGTGCGACCTCCACACGCCAAGGGCATGTTTTGCTTGCACCTTCACGTTGCGTTCCAAACACGCCACGCGAGGTTGGCTTCTCCTTCTCTCGTCGAGTAGCAAACTGGTTACGCTACTCACCAAAGGACGGCCTTGCGGGCCCTCCGATGACGCACGTGGTCAGCGGCTGCAGTAAAATTGGTGACTACGACCGTGCAACAGTCGCAGTTCTCCGGTGGCGTGTACAACAGGGTGATCACACCCACCACCAAGAGCCATACGAGACCAACGTGACAGCTCGCCGAGGGACAGGAATGACCATCGATCTTGACAATTGACGGCCGGGGACTTCTCGCACAAGGCACTAGGTGCAAGTAACACCAAGTTTAGGTGCAAGTAGGGCACCTAGTACAGGTGCAAGTAGCTTGTTGTAGCAAGCTAGGAAAGTAGTAGGCTGAGGCCTGGGCTAGCCGGCCAGACAGTATAAGTATCGTATACTCAGTCCAGTCTAATTAACTTGTNTGACAGCTCGCCGAGGGACAGGAATGACCATCGATCTTGACAATTGACGGCCGGGGACTTCTCGCACAAGGCACTAGGTGCAAGTAACACCAAGTTTAGGTGCAAGTAGGGCACCTAGTACAGGTGCAAGTAGCTTGTTGTAGCAAGCTAGGAAAGTAGTAGGCTGAGGCCTGGGCTAGCCGGCCAGACAGTATAAGTATCGTATACTCAGTTCAGTCTAATTAACTTGTATTTTCCAGCTCTGGCTTCCGGACTTCTCCAAGTGAACCTTTCCGCTGCGACTGTGCTCTACACACACTAAAGCCTAATCTCTAGAGAGCACAATCTCTCACATTTGGTATCAGAGCTAGAGCCACGCGTTGGGCGGAAGTAGTGTCAGAGATCGCGAAACTTCAAGGAGCGAAGGCACGGACTACGCCGGACAACGTCGAGGCTGATCGAGAGGGAGATTGCTGGACCAGACTTCGAAGCCAACACACAAGCCAACCTCTGGAAAATTTCTATGTTTATAGAGCATCCACACGGCCTACTGTGCGTACGCGGGAGACGCCGGGTGACTCCTACGCACTTCAAAGACGTCAGTTTGTCATTCTGGACTGCCAGATTACTACGGGAATTCTTTTTTACTACTGCCAAAACGTTGCCAATTTTGTTCTAATGATCTCCTTTGGCCAAACATTATCGAGAGCCATGGATCAGGCCTTGTAGCAGATCGTAGAGCAGCTGGGAGCCCTCAAGCTCGAGAATGAGCGGCTCAATCAGCAGATGGCTGACCTGTGGAACGGGGCTGACGCTGGACAGGTTCAGGTGACCCGGCTAAGGAGTCTGCCAAGACAAAAGCCAAAGGTTCTGGAACCGTTCAATCCCTCAGTCAAGGGTGCAAGCGTACGGACCTGGTTGTTTGTGATGAACAGTTACTTTGGGGCTCTGGGTCACCATCCAGAGGACAATGCTGTGCGTGTGTCATTTGTAGTGACAATGCTATGCAGAGCAACATTGGAGTGGTGGTGGCAGCTGAATATGTTGGCCACTCAAGGTGGAGGTGGGAACACAGTTGTACAACATGCCGTGTTGTAGCAGCCAGGTGTAGGACAAGCTGAAGCTTGCGTGCCGACGACATAGATGTAATTTGAGCAAGCCATCAGAGATTGGTTTGATCTCGTGAACGCCTCCATGGTTGCACGCAACAAGCTAAAGCAGCTGAAGTAGATCGGCTCGGTGTAGGAGTACACACGCTGTTTCTTGGCGTTGTGCTCCGAGATTGACATCATGAGTAAGCCAGAGATGGCAGACAAATACCATGACGGTTTAAAGGCAGAAATTTAGCGCACGCTGGCACTAAGTGGCGTTACGGAGTTCTAGACAATGGTAGCCACTACTGAGCGCATTGACGCGGTACGCTACCATCGAGGGGATTCTTGTGAGAATCAAGAAAACTTCCAGCGTTGAACACAGTACCATCAAATGGATCCCATGGAAATTGACGTAGTGCAAGGAGGCTAGCAGCACAGCAAGCTGCGTGGTGGGAACAATTGGATTGGCGGGATGCCTGGGCACCACAAGAAGGACTAAAAGAGGAAGCACCAGGGAAACGGCAACCATGAGTGAGTGGCAGGCAGCCAACTGCTGGGAAAGCTTTGTCTGCATCAGCAAATACCAGCCTTGAAAGTCCTTTGACAACTAGGGAGCTACCGAGTGCATTGCCGTAGAGCGAAGGAAGCGAGAGCGTTCCACGAATCCTCCTCAAAGCCGAAATCTCATCGGCATGGACAGCAAAGGGTGCCAGACTCGCCGGTAGATTACAGCATTCCTAGATTGTGGCATGTCGCACTCATTCTTCAGCAACGAGCTTGCAAAGAGGTTGGGGCTTGCACGGCTGCCTGGGAAGCGAATTACAACTTAGTTGGTATTAGGGGAGATGGAGTGCGGACTGCCTTTGAAGCCTCTGAGGATCCGTCTGGGCAAGCTGTCGTGCGAGGTGAACTTTTGAACGTGCCCGATGGATGCCTACTCTCCATTTTGGGGTGTGACTGGCTGCATTGGTGGAATCTTGCTATGGTTTGGGTGCGCAGCCAGGTGAAAGTGAAGGAATGCATAGAGCGAGTTGTTTTGCCGTTGTGGACAGAGGGGAAGGACTCCAAAGCAGGCAAGGTGCTGCAGTTGAGTTACGTGCAGCTGAAGCGATGTCAGTGCAAGGGGGACCAAGTGTGCCTTGTGCGTGGCGGCAAAAGGGAGCTGCTGAAGAGGTGGAAATGTTAGCAGCAGAGGCAAAGCAATAAGAGGTTGAACAGCAGAAAGCACCAGTAGAAGAGCTATCTGAAGGCATGAAGGGAGCGTTAGACAACTGCGGTTACGTGTTTCCTGCTGAGCTGCCAAAGGGTTTACTGCCAAAGCGGGACATCAACCACAAAATTGAGCTTATTCCAGGAGCAACTCCAACAGTGTGGGCTGCTTATCGCATTAGCGATAATGAGCTGGGTGAGTTGAAGAAGCAGTAAGAGGAGCTGACAGATCAAGGGTTCATCAAGCCATCGGTGTCACCTTATGCTGCACATATCCTCCTTGTGAAGAAAAAGACAGGGGAGCTGTGGATGTGCGTGGGATATCACGCACTAAACAATGTAACGATCAAGAACTGGTGCCCGCTACCAAGGGTCAAGGAGCTATTTGACCAGCTGAGGGGAGCACAGTACTTCAGCAAGATTGACTTGCACTTAGGATACCATCAGATCCGGATTGCGAAGCAGGGTGTGGAGAAGATGACGTTTTGGATGCGGTACGGCCGTTTTGAGTACCTCGTGATGCCGTTTGGGTCGACCGACGCTCCTGTAACATTCATGAGCCTCATGAACAGGATCTTCCACCCTCACTTGGACCAGTTCGTGGTGGTGTTCCTCGACGACATCCTCATCTACTCCCGAACTCTGCAAGAGCAACAGCAACACCTTCGGCAGGTGCTAGACATTCTTCGGAAGGAGAAGTTGTTTGCAAAGCTCTCCAAGTGTGAGTTTGAGAAGCGAGAGGTGGTGTTCCTTGGGCACATTGTGAGCGGCAAGGATCTCCGCATGGACCCAAAGAAGGTGGAAGCAGTGAAGCAATGCCCGACACCAAAGTGCGTGCGTATCATCCATGTCTTCTTGGGGTTTGTCAACTACTGCCAGAAATTCATCTAAGGGTACGCCGAAAGGAGTGCGCCACTGACGTAGCTGCTGCAGAAGGATCACCAATAGGAATGGGTTGATCAAGAGCAGAAGAGCTTTGAGGAGCTCAAGGTTGCAATGTGTGAAGCTCTAGTCTTGGTGCATCCGGACTCATCTAAGGAGTGCGTGATGGCAACACACGCAAGTGACTCTGCCATTGGGACGGTGCTGATGTAGGATCACGGGAAGGGGCCACAGCCAATTGCGTATGCATCACACAAGTTTCAAGGTGTGCAGCTGAACTACGCAATCCATGAAAGGAGATGCTGGCACTAATCCATGCGTTCAAGCATTGGAGGTGCTACCTCGAGTCGGGACACTGCGTGGTCTTAGCGGATCACTACGCCCTAAAGTACCTGAAGACACAGCCAAGCCTTAGTCACCGGCACACTTGCTGGATGGAGTTCTTGGAATGGAGTTTTGACTACAAGATCCAGTACAAGCCTCGGAAGGTGAACCCGTAGATCCTGTGTTGTGGAGGCCGGACTTGAGCCTCAATGTCATCTCAGTGCTGATGGGATCTCCAGTCATGCATAGCCTGTTCAAGCACGGCGTTGGCGTGGACAATGAGTTCACAAGTGGTGCGCTAAAAGACGCCACTTGGGATGGAATGTATTGGTGAAGGGGGCATGAGCGAAAGATTTTCGTGTCGGACTATGCGCCATTGAAGCAGTTGTTGCTGGAGGAGGCGCATGACACCCATTACTCAGGTCACATTGGCTTCGACAAGATAGTCAAAGCTTTGGGATGCCAATAGTGGTGGTCCTGAATGGCAACTAATTGTAAGAGGTTTGTGAGTAGTTGTGATGTTTGCCAATGCATCAAGGCGTGGAGGACTAAGCCACCTTGGAAGCTGCAACCATTGCGTATACCAGAGAGGCCATGGACGCACATCTTGCTTGACTTCATTGGGGGGTTGCCTGTGACACAGCAAGGCAACAACACGGTGTTGGTGGTGGTGGACCAGTTTTCCAAGATAACACATTTCATCGCATGTCCTGAGAGCATCACAGCTGCCATGAAAGCTCAACTCCTCCTCAGTCATGTCATCAGGCTGCATGGAGTGCCGTAGTCGGTGGCCTCAGATCGCGATCCACGCATCACTTTGCAATTCTTGAGAGATCTCATGGAGACGCTTGGCACGTAGATGCACCTGACCACGGCATACCAACAACAGAGCGATGGGCAGATGGAGCGCACGAACCAGAACATTGGAGCAGCTGCTGCGGAGCATGGTCCCATTGGATGGAGAGGGTTTGGAGGAGAAGCTCGGAGTGGCAGAGTTTGCCTACGACTCAACGGTGTCAGCATCAACAGGAAAGTCACCGTTTGAAGTGGTCTACGGCCACCAGACACTGAGCCCAGCCGCACTTCCTACGGCAAAATCTCTTCCGGTTGTGCATCTGATTGCTGAAGGGTTTGCCACCACTTGGGACGTGGTGCGGCAACAGTTTTTGAAGGCACGGAAGCAGCAGAATTGGCAGGCTGATAAGCATCACTCCGCAAAGGAGTTCCAAGTGGGAGATCAGGTGATGCTAAACTCTGCTAACCTGCAGCTGATGGGAGTAGGGAGTCCCAAGCTAAGGCCACGATGGATGGGCCCGTTCCACATTTTAGAGAAGCGGTTGGCTGTATCATACAAGGTGGAGCTGCCAGCTCACTACACCATCTATGTGGTGTTCCACATCTCCTTGCTTCGTGCGTATCATGACCCCAACACCTTCTTCTAGGGCCGCGTGACAGCTACACCTCCTACTGTCCAGGTTGAAGGAAGTGAGGAGTTTGAGGTGGAGAAGATTCTGGCAAACCACCAAAGGGGACGACAGCATGAGTTTCTATTACAGTGGAAGGGGTACCTGGCGGAGCACAACTCTGAGGAGCCAGAGGCCAAATTCCATATTGGGGGTACCAACACTGTTCTCTAGGAGTACCTCAAGCGCACCGGGACGTTGCGCCTCCAACGAGGGAGGGGGGGGTGGATGTAATGAGGTGTCCCCTATTCTTCGGGCCTACGCGGGGTCTTGCCTGGGTTTCGGGGGTACTCGGGCCATTTTTTTGTTTTCCGGATATTCTGGGAGGAATTTCGCGAAGAGGTCCGGCTCGACCCCGATGGCTTGCAGATGCGGGGATGCGAGGACGCAAGGATGCGAGGAGCGAGCGAGGAAGTGTGAGCTCTAGATGCCAAGGGTGTGCTTTGCTTGTACCTTCACGTGGTGTTCCAAACACGCCACGCAAGGGTGGCTTCTCCTCCTCTCGGCGAGTAGCGTACCGGTTACGCTACCCGTCAAGGGACTGCCTTGGCGGCGGCCCTCTGACGATGTACACGGTTAACGGCTGTAGTAAAACCGGTGATTGCAACCGTGCAAGGGTCACAGTTCTCCGGTATCGTGTACAACTGGGCAACCGCACCCACCGTCGAGAGCCATACGAGGCCAACGCGGTGGCTTGCTGAGAGATAAGAATGACCGTCGATCTTGAAAATTGATGGCGAGGTACTTCTCGCACAAGGCACTAGGTGCAAGTAGGGCACCAAGTTCAGGTGCAAGTAGGGGACCTAGTACAGGTGCAAGTAGCTTGTTGTAGCAAGCTAGGAAAGCAGTAGGCTGAGGCCTGGGCTAGCCGGCCAGACAGGATAAATTCCCTGTACTCATTTCAATCTAATAAACCTGTATTTTCTTGCTCTGGCTTCTAGACTTCTCCAAGTCAACCTTTCCGCTGGAACTGTGCTCTCCACACATTAACGCCTGATCTCCAGAGAGCACACACTCTCACATTTAGCCATGTTCTCATCAACCATAGGAGTTGGTAATTGACATTCCAAAATATTTGTAATAGGCGGGAACTGGGCTTCCAAGTGGACACAACTACTATACAATGAGCAAAGAAGTACCATGGGAATGACGATAACAAAAAGGATCATCACCTGGCTAAATGAAGAACAAATTGGAAAGATGAATTTTATACAAACCCTGGTTTGAACTCAAGTTTGAGTACCGAGGGAAGGTTCTGTGAAGGGAGAAGGTCATTCTCATGCCTAAGTGTTGGCACCCCCATATGAGTGGTAAGAATATAAAATCAAGACCTAACATACCTACATGAAAATCCATTTCCATTTTTTGGTTTGAATTTTAAGAACATGTAGTCTTTAAGGGATTAAAAGGTAATAAAATTCGACCAAAATTGAATGAAAAAGTATCAATGTGATAATTAGAAAGGTATAGCTAGCCCCCATGTATAGTTTGGTGCACATGTTGGTATAAGCTTGGCAAACGGCCATTACATCAGAAAACATAGATCCTCATCTTGCGAATAACGTTAAATGAACAAGGCTACATTTCCTCACGTACATGAGATCTTGAATACATTTTAGAGTTTCAGGTGAGCACCACAAACCAAGAAAATTTCATTTAAAGTCCAACATCTAACAAATGAATTAAAAGATCTCCAATATGGTTTTCACTACACGATCTACATTTGGTTAGACATACAAAGCATGTGGTTAAGATTTTTTCAACTTACCTTCTTAGTATGGCCCCAAGGTGCAAAATTCCTTGGGAAAAGCCTATTAAGACATTAATTGATTACTTGATTTATTACTTGATTCAACAAGTAATAAGTCGAATGAAGTTTATTTTTTAAAACAAGATAATGTTGAAGAAAATTATTCAGGAGCTTTACTATCAATTATTGTACAAAGACAGAACACACCAATTGTTTCCTTGTAATACCTTTGAAGGAAACGTCTAGGTTGAAACGTGAGATACTTCTACATGAAACCTAAATGATGCCATTCATCAATGCAATAATGTTTTTGGACAAGCCAGTTTTAATGACCAAAGAAATTGTCTGAATGTATGGTATTGGTGGTTCTAGAAAATGACATGTATGTGGAATGAAGTTTGCAAAAAATAGGAGGAATACTTTGACTTTTTTGTGTGGATAAATAAAACTATCAATAGAAACTTTATCAAGAAGAATTCATCATTCAAGTGAAACTTGAATACATAATAATGGCACAATGAAAATGCAATTTGATAGATTTCTCATTGTGTATCCCTTCCCTTTTTGTTCTGATGATATCCAGAGGAGAAATGTGAGTTAACTGTCATGATGAAGTAGAGTACGGTAGATATGGATTGCTCATTAAATTGTTTTAAAGATAATATTTATAATACTATGACAAGGAATAATCATATTCATGGAAAACAATAAATGTTTCATTGAATTAAAAAATTGTTTTCACAATTGTCTTTACACAAAGTTAGTAGTTGTGTTTAAGTTGTTGAACAAGATGGGTTCAGGGGGAGACCATAGGAGGGAGGTTGGAGGTGAGCGGAGGAGAGCGGTGCTGGGAGGAAGGGCTGAGTTTTAGTATTCACTCACGCACCATTAAGAGCCGGGTGGCTCTGGATCCTCGCGAGGGGAGATGTCAAGAGCTAGCTATGGGGTTGACTCCAGCTCTCGGCTTTGTGAGGGGGAGAGAGCCCTCAAGCGCTGTGAGGGGGAGGGCTCTTGAGACTTATGAGGGGGGGATCGAGGCAAAGGAGTTAGGCTGGAGCAAATATTGAAACGAGAAGTTGGAATGATTGAAAATAATGAGAAAAACGAGAGAGCGAGGCTGACCGCTATTGGGTCATGTAGCACTGCTCGCGTGGTTCGCCAACAAGCAGGGCAAACCACACAGTGCACAAGCAAATCAATGGAGCAAACTACCAAGAACAACCCAAGAAAAAAAGCAAGTAGCGTGATCTACGTATTGCACAAAAGTAGATGTAGGGTAGGGTAGAACATAAGGAAAGTGTAGGACTAATCTTGGCTTGCTAACAAAGGAGAAACATATGTTTGCTACTTTAACACGGTAGCGCAAGCAAGGGCAGGTGGCATAATAGAAAGCTTGAACACCACCGCACTAGCGGCAATGAGCAAAGAGAGAGAGACGGCTTGGAGAGGCAAAGTGCACGCTGCCAGAACGGCTAGAGGCGTGGCACAAGAGGCACCAGCAATGTCCCAACGCACAAGGACCCCTAAAGGTAGTGGCTTGTTAGTTGCCACAAGCAGCCATAGGCACCGCAGCAAAAGCACTACACCAGAAACACGGACAACGCCACCAGTGCCTACCACACCAGGCCGCCTATCTGATGACAAGTGCCCCCAAGAGAAGGCCCCCTGGAGA
>SZWC01018079.1:5666-27795 GCA_023375785.1 Penium margaritaceum | reverse complement strand
TGGTGACCCCTTAAGAATGCATAGCTATCAGACTTGTAAACATACAAAGATGTTATGAGAAGATTCATCAGAATGTGGTCAATGCTCTCGATGACACCCAACAGATGAGAAAACACATTCTTTATGTACGGAAAACAGGATGAAAGTTCATGGAATTCTCATGGCTAGGATTAGCACATTGCTCATCAAATGAGACGAGTACCTCATGAGGTCGTTTATGCATGGTTACAAGGAGTTTGACTGGTATGAAAACACCAATGCATGGCATACATGACCAATCACCTGACCTCTGAAACTGTGTGTAAAAAAATGTATTGGGAAGTGAATAGAAAAGTGAACACTGATCGTTCACCTAAATTACTCTCTTTCGTCAAAATACTCCTAGTATTCTCATGATTGACGAGGAATGTGTATGTGGGCTCCAGTCACATGCATTCATGTTGAGGATTATTGAGAAATCCATGGATACATTAATACACTTTTTGATACACTGATTGTGGAGTGGATGAATCTGGGTCGATTAACCATAGCTCATACATGGTTTAAAACCCAAACTGGTGATGTCATTCTACACTCCAGGTTGTCTTGCCACATAAGGACAAGCTATGGAGTATGCTATCCAAGGATTGCTACAATACCAATCCAGAAGGACACATTGACGAGGACAACAAACATGAAAAACTTGCAACGTACAATTGGTAGGACAAGATTCAAATCGTTATCACAAACAATTGTAAGAAGTGCAACAAGTTTCAACGCCATAAGTTGAGATAAACCAAATCTACAGTTTTCTTCAACCGCTTCCAGTACCAAGGGAGCCATGGTAAGATATCTCTCTAAAGGTTTTCCCATCACAAGAGAGTTGTTAGATGCAATACTCATTGTGGTCTACCAGTCCTCGAAGATGTCACCCTTCATTCTGACGACGACCATAGTCACCACTGAGGGAGCAGCATGATTGTTCCTCAACCACGTCGTACGACAACATAGTGTCAAATCCTCCATCACTAGTGATCAAGAAAGGATAGTTATAGTTGATGACTGGTTATGGCAGTCAGATCCAGCTATCAAGACCTTCCATTTCCAGTTTGATGGAACAGCTGAGCAAACCAATCAAACACTCAAACAGCTATACCAAACTCTCTAACAGCCATACGATACTCACATGGCAGTCAAAATTCCCACTGTTGAGGTCACGTTCAACTCCACGACCTCCGTAGCTATGTGTAAAATCCCCTTTGAGGTGTTTATGGCAAGCTACCCAAAACCCTGGCAGGTTTTGTAAAGTTGTATTAAGACACAAACAATCAGATTCAATAACAAGGCTCTCATAACATCTTATACAAGCCTCGCCAGACACTTGCAAATATTGGAGCAACAATGAATTCAGATACTGAATAGCATCAAACAAATACCAAATTCTAGGCCAATGATGGTGTCCCTCGTCAAAGGAAAATCACAGGCTATGCAGAACTACTTGTACAATGCTCAAACAGGAGTGGTTAGGGTCATTTTTCATCAAGGAGACGTAGACACTTGTTGTAACCAAGTTTTACCTACTTGATAGTATGGCTATCCATCCAGTGTTCTGCATCAACCAACTCAAAATCTACCAAAACTCAAGCAAGCACCTCATTGGCAGAAACCTGCCTCTACCACCTCTAATAGAAGCGAAGAAGGGTACAAAGTACGAGGTCAAGAACATTGTTAGACACTAACCATGAGGGAAAAAACAAGTGTCTTATCATGTGGTGGGGCTAGGACACACCACATGAGGGAAAAAAACCCTTTGGAAACCTCTTGGATGTGGAAAATTGTTTCAATGACTATTTTACCCAGCATCGATCTTCTTTGTGTAACGTGTTGAGAAGTTGCAGCTAAAAGGGTGGAGGTGCAGTTTAACATCACTTATATTCACAAGTCCCTAAAGTCTGCTAGTGGGCATTTTTGTTCTAGCATTTGTGGCCAAAATGTCTTCTGGGTTTCAAAGCCAGTCGGCCATGGGATTTTTGGCCAGCAAAGCAGTCAACAAATCTCTACAAGTTTTGACAGAAGTATCACAAAATCTATTAGTACTTTGACAATGTTTGGTGGAATTCTAAGTTGGCCTAGACCTTTATAGAGGAGCACCTTACTAATTTCAAGATAATTCCAGAATTTTCAACAAATTTTCTTAAAACAGTCACTCAAACACAATATCACATGTGTCTCTTGACTTGAACGTCCATGACCTAAATGTTGATTTGGGTGGGATATATGTGGTTCACGAGTAGAAGTTCAGGAGAAAAGGAAACATGTGGATTTGGAATAGCTTTTGGAGCATCTGATTGATTTGATCGGTCTACTTGACATTCTAAACATGGAAGGCCATCAATACCCGGATCCAATTTCTGTAGCAAGTCATCAACTCTCGCCAAAATCTGTTGGTGACCTTCCATCCTGATCAATAATGGTGAAAAGGGGGGACGTCCTACAGCCGGGTAATGTGGTTGAGGAAGAGGGGACGTCATCTTTGGGATGAATTGTGACATCTTTGAGAGCTGGTCCACAACGACACTGTTTGTATCAAACTCCTTAAGTATGACGAGCAAACCCATCATGAAGTCCATGGAAATTTCCAACCATGGTTCTTTGTACACAAGCATTGGTTGAAGTAAACCTGAGATGTTCATTCGTCTCATCTTATGGCATTGACTCATGTCACACATATTTTAACAATTTTCAATATCGGTTTGTACCTTGTTCCACAAGAAGCACTTTGAGAGTGTTTTCAGCATCTTTTACTTGTTGAAATGATGATCGAGATAGGTGTCCTTGCACTCCACCAACAGCATTTTTATGTAGCTTATCATTGGGTGGTACCATGAATTGGAGAGTAAATTGCTACTACGAGTATTTGCTTTTGGCCAAAACCTTGTCTTTTTGTGTTTGAATTACTCCTCATATCCCTTGACAAAGTCCTTACAATGTACGAGCCTGATTTGACCAGGGACATGGTGCTCTCGGCCGTCAATCCTGGTTGCCTACTTAGAGCATCGGATGGATTTTTTTCCAAGATGTTACTTGATGTTGTAAGCAAAGTTAGACTCAGGGAACTCCATCCAAGGATCATATTTTTCTGATTTTTACATGTTTCATTGTGTGGAAATCAGTGAAAATGAAACATCTTTCATGTTTCATGTATCACCATCAGTTCTTGAATATGTGCATATCCGTCATTGATTCTCTTACATGTACCGTGTAGTTCAATTATAGCTCTCACATTTCTCTTGACGGTAACACAACTAAAAATCCTCCACTGCCGCTTCCTCAAAGGAAGGCCCAGATTGCTCAATCGAACTTGTTGATGACCATGATGTATTCCACCATTGGACATAGAAAACTTGAGCTCCACGTCAAGGTCAGAGGGTTTCTCATATATTTGAACAATTCATTTCCATCCTTCTAACTACACTAGATGTTTTTAATAGTGGGATTAGAGAGAGTGGTAACCAATCTAGTGTAATCATATACAAATTGATGATACTAGTTGGAGAACCCTAAGAAGACTTGCACGTTTCAAACGTTAATGGGAGTTGGCCAATGAACGAGTTTTCCCACCTTCTTTGTTGGGTACATTTTCATTTGTCCGCGGCTAATGACGTGGTAAACAAAATCAACAGAACGTTGACCAATGAAGAACTTTAAGATTTTCAAGATTCCCACATCTTGATGTCCTTATTGGATGTATGGATGTGGTGATAAACGCTCAATAGATGTATGTTGGTGACAAGTATTGCTCTTTGAATTTTCTTACAAGATTTTCTTTTTTCTATCTCTATGTCATTAAGTGGCGTGTGCTCCACACACATTCTCACTTCACTTCTATTCTTCATGAGAAAAAATGCTAGAGTTGTTCATGTGATGGGGACGACCTCATACACCCATGACAAAACACCTTTCTAGATTATTCACTTAATTGAATTCATGGTTGCTCATTTGATTTTTCTTCTTGATTTCCATTCAGTTACCTGGCTTGAATTCTATGAGACGATTGAATTATGTTGTATAGGTAACTCTCAAAGTATTTCCATAGTGAAATAACCCCTTTGACTCCTTGCAAATGGGTGCAAACTCCTTTGAAATAGTTGGAAGCTTCCCACATGTCAAGGAGGATGAGTCTGTAGTTTAAAATGTTATCATCTTACTATCATCCATTGGTTCCATGCAGACTAGCCACACCTAGGCTCTTCACCACAAGTACTCCTTAGCCACTTCTAGTGATATAAGTATCGTGCACCGTGATTTGGTTTTGATAAACTCCTCTAATGCCTCTTCCTCTCCTACTTTCAGTAATCACAACTACGCTCTGGGTCATTCAATGGAAGATGGGTGTCAATTTCCTTCATTAATGCAAGTGTAGACAGGTTCGTTGAGCCAATCACCTTGTGGGTAATGCCGAAAAAGAACAACCAATCACCCCAGGATCAACACGTGGTTGCTTATTGGGTAGGTTTTTTGGACCTTTACGTCAAAGAATAATTAGCTTTACAGTCAGACGGGTTACCAAAGTTAACAAATACATGGTCTTTCATTATCTACTCTTCCTTCAAAGCCCTTGGCTTTGTAGTAAAACATTTCTTGTGAACCATGTCATTTGTGACCAAGTTGTGAGAGGTTCTCCCATCTTGTAATGAAGGTAGCACTTTGTGGCGTTTGCAACCCTTAGGTTGCAACCAAAGTAGCATCATTTCATGGTTAACCTCATATCATTTTTAAAAATTTGATGTCTCAACAGACCTTGTCTATATAAATGAGATTTTTTTAGATGGTCAGTAAAAAAATGTGTAGTTTTTATACCACTTAAGAGCCTTACCATGTATTATTACCCCTTGCTGTTTCTTTTCTAAGATTTCTTCTACGAATCACCCCCACCCTTAGGGTGTGCACGAGTCCAACACAATCGTTGATCACGATGGTTGATGATGTTGACCTGTATCGAACTCAAGGTGTCGCTTTTCTATAAGTTCTTTTGCCATTTCAATTATTGTGACCGTGTGATTTTTAGCAACCAGAATCCTACATCAAAGGAATGTAGTTGATGTTGCCAATCTATTCGGTTGATACAATGATGAGTGAGAGTTCTTCCTTGATGCTAAGTTTGATGATTGCCCACTCAATGTTGCTTTTGAGGCCAATGATATTGCAAAAGAACACTTCATCTAGGAAACTATCACTTTTGTTCATGATTTTACTAGAAAGTTGTTTTTTCTCTACCATCCTAGACTACTCACAAAGCCAATGCAGCTTGTATAATGCCTCTAAACTCTTGTTTCCAATACTTATGAGAGCCATGCATGTTCAAGTGTTCCATTCCTTTGGTGAATTCAGTGAATCTTGCCACATTACATTGACCCGCTTGAGAGGTACAACGCTCGTGACCGATGATGTGAGAATGGTAGAGACTATAATTGGATGCCACTGGTTTCTTGCCATCATTAGATGTTCTAAAGATCGAACCACTAATTGAATGCCATGATAAGCAAAAACAAGGCTGCAAGGTTAATCTCTTTTTGTTCATTATATATCACATCAACGGTGAGATACATTCATTAACTTATGAGGCACATATAGAATGTCCTTCCTTTGGAATTTTTGGGGTCAAATGGCTTGAAAAGTATCAAGTTCCATCTAAATGGACAATAGTAAAGTCAAGAGGATTTCTCAGTCACATGGGTCCATCACCAAAATGGTCATTGCAGTCGTTTGTTTTGCACCATTTTTAATTTCTGCTAGTGTTGACACTACAACAATTGGATCACCTAGAGAACGTCATGAATTTCTCACTCCTATTCCTCCATCATTTTTTAAATTGCTATTGCTTGTTGCTTCAAATTATTACTTTTTTCACACTCATGATCACAAGGATCTCAATCCTTTTGGAGATGTGTGGGTGACTTATGCGATCTTGTTGCTTAGGAGTAAAGGTTCTACATGGCAGTTTAGCACCATTTTTCCTTGATACCAAGTGGTACCTTGAGCAGAAGTAGACGATGAACAAGTAAAGGTTACAAAGAAAACAACAATTTGTGAAAAAAGGGTTACTTCATTCATGTTTTTTTAAAACAAGTACCTTTTTGTGAAAAGTGTTTGATCCACTAGGCGCATGCATAAATCTTCAAAAAAGAAGAGTGTGGAAGCCATAGGTCCTTGGACACTCAAGTTGATGAACGCGTGCAAGGTCAAATGAAAAAAGGCTTCTTGAAGAAATTATGTTGCAAATTTAGGGGAGGTTCTATGAATATCATATCACATTTTCATGAAAGTTACATGTTGTCTAGAGGTTTTATGAGCAGTATTCAAAGATGAGCATGTCTCATAGTATTTATGCTGACACTTCTTGAAAACAAAAAAAACATCAAAAACGTTTATGGAAGATTGAAGGTGGGGTAATGTGGCCAAAATGTTTGTGGCCAATTGGAAAAGAAAAACCAGAGGTCGTGATGAGGTGGGAAAATCACTTTGGGGTAGATTTTGTCATGCATAGATTTTAAAGGATCATGTACGTCAATGACATAGCACACTACACCTCCTGCTTATCTTTGCATTTGTACATATGAAATCGATAAACTAAAGAGTTACCATGAATGTGAACGGAAATCACATGAAAAATTCGTGCGGCTACCCAAACATGTTTTTATTCAAAATCCACCTATGAGAATATTTGCGATTATAGGGATGAGACTTGCAAGAGAATCACAAAGAGATACGTAGTGATGAATAACGTGACCAAGAAATAGTAGAACAGTTTATGAGCTTAATGTTGGTGATTGTGTCTTACTAAATTTAACAAACATTTGTTTGCAATGAAAAGACTACAAAAGGCTTAAACTTATGTGGTTGGGGCCATTCATGGTCAAGGAAACACAACCACTTGTCATCGCATAACTTAGTATTGGACAACATGGCCATTTGTGTTATGTTCCACATAAGAAAAAAATACTTCCAGGAACTTGAAAGCCAGTTCCATAGAAAGACCTACCAATCTTGTACAAAGTAAAGGAGGACACAGAGTACATAGTCCTTGATATATTAGGGCACCACATTTGTGGAAAAATAACAAATTGCTCCATGGAATGGAAAGGATACAATGCTTTGCATCACACCTAAGAGACTTATGACAACATACGTGACAAAGATCATCAAATTGACAGGTTGTTTTGCGTACATGGGCCTAAACTACGCAATGTGCCAATGTGAGTTTTTTATGAGAGAAAAGTGTCATGTCCTAAAATACACAAGTCCTTTGAATCCATTTGTAGAAATTTATATCATTACATTTATGGCTCACTACACAATCACCTCTCTAGTTTTATAACATTGAAGCATTTGGTCACTTGTCTCAAACTTGGTTGTTCCAATGTAGAAGTTTCTCATAAGTTCAATCGTTTTGAGAAGTTTTTAGAAAACATAGCTAATCAAATTCATAATTTAGAAATTCTCATTCAACTCTTTCACATGATGATACGCTGTGATGTTATCAATAGCTTGACTTCTGAATGATATCTCTCACAATAGCCTTTTACTACTTGCGTCGGATACACAAGTGAACTTGAGTGATTAAGACCCTAAGGATGCCTTTTTCTTGTGGTATTGTACTTAGATTATTCATTTCACTGACAGTTTTTGTCGTACAAAACTCAATGCGTATTACAAGTTATGTGTTTTTGGTTGTTTAACAACCAGTTTTCTTCCTCACACCTTATTCCTTTGAATCATCAATGTTGAACTTGGCATGATAGAAATTTTTGTACACTAAGGATGTGAATAGTGCTACAAGGATTTTGTCACGTTAAACAAGTCCGCAAAAACAAAAATTCATCGCAATGTACCCAAGAGAAGATGCTCATTAGGTCAAATTTGTATGTGGGTTGAGCTCAAATTTCTTCACCGAGCTACCTCCAATGTTACATGGTCCACATGCATTGATTTCTTCCCTACATATCCTTTGAAATTTGCCTTAGCAATCCTTCCTAAGATTCCCTATTGAAAAAGGTCAACAGATTTTTTCAACATTTTCAAAGACCTATTCAATGATTTCCATCTAAACAAGTTCATGAGCCCAACGAACTTGAAAGGGGATGATCGCTTGAGGTTTCCTCATGTTTCTACTTTGAACAAGCAAAGCAAACCACAATATCCATTTGAAACAGACAAATTTTAACAACACACGTTCCAACATTCCAATGCAAGGAATAAACTTCCTTTGAAAAGATGAAAGGATGGTCTTTTCCTCCTGTTAAACATAAATGAAAGTGATTAGGATTTGTGGGAATCCATAATCATGCATAGATTTAGATTCATTTGTAGGGGTGATAAAAAATCATAATGATGGAGAAAACTCATTGAAATAAGTTTCATTGAAGTCAACAAAATGAAAGACACATTCTGCTTCATCTAGGTAAACTTCTACGTTTTATCCAATTAAACGCATCTTCTAATCTTCACGTATAAATGCATGTAATACTAAGGTATTGATAAAGTTTGGTGATTGATTTAGAATAAAATATTTCCTTATGTAAATTGAAAGAAACCTTATTGAATTGATGTAATGAAAAACAATACTTCAAAACATTAAACTTCACTTAAGTTATTTTTCAATTCATGTATTAAGACTATTTTTGAAATTTTCTGAATAAATGTAAATCTAATGTTTGTGCCTATTACAAAACAAAAAGACATCATTTCATGATATAATCATTAAATGATAAATACATTTTTCTTGAGCATAAATGTACAAATTTTGAATCTTATGAGAAACATTAAAATTAAATTGGTCATCTAAATAAGAAAGGTTTACTTCTGCATACACATGTTCTTCTGGTTTAGATTTATGTACTTATGCGAACTCGTTATCTTTGTCATGCAAAATGATTGGAATTCCATTTAAATGCCATACCTTTTTACATCGATGGCATATAGCACGCTCAAACCCAGAAGCGGCCTCATTTCTGTTCCGCCATCCCTAACCTACATCGCAACTTAGTCGTGGCTACTTGTTCTGCGCTCGGACGGAATTCTTCAAAATACCCCAGATGCCTCGCCCATTGACGACGGTTTTCAAGACACTTCCAGAACTCGCTAAAACGTACTCTCGACGGCATTTGACATTTTGGGACCACGGGCAAAGTTCTTTTGTGTGACTTCGATAAACCTCCCAAACACGTGATTTGATGTGGAAGCCCCCCATCGAACCAACAAGGGACTTCTTGAGCCAACAAATCAAAACATGGCGTCATGTAACACGAACCGCCAAAGACCAAAACGTCTTGACCAATCCTCATTTTCCCGCACTTGCCATTTGTGTTTACGTTACCCAATTTTGCCACTTACAAAAACAAAGTATACTTTCAACTTCTCAAATATACCCAACAGACCCCACTCTTGAGAAAAGTGACAAGCCTTGTTTTCAATTATAAACCACCTCACTTCCGACCGTTGTAACATTTGGAATCAGAGCGCATCGGCCTTGGCGGGGCACAAGACTAGTTTTTGCATCAACTTGAGACTCGAACGTGTCATCAAGCTTATCTCCACCAAGAAGAAGTTTGTACACCTTGTGACAAAATCGGCACATGGAGCAAGCGCACAAATAGTAACCGACGAAGACACCGATGATGGTCGAAGGCAACCCGCAAAGGACCTTCAGCTCCATCAAGGGGGATAAGCGGATGACGGCTGGCACCTCGAGTAATCAGGAGTTGGGCATGCTTGACATGCCAATTCCACTTGCACCACTAACCAAAACATCCCCTTCATCAACACAAGACAAAATCTCGGAGTTGGCCGGCCAGCTAGCGTAGATGGAAGCGTTTCACCGAACGCTTGTAAAGCAACTGCAATAGTAGGCTGCCAAAATCCGTGACTCAAAAGCGCAAGAAGTGGTACTTGCCAATCGACTCCTCATTGACAAGGTTTCAATTTGCCTAGGACCTCTTGAGCCGATCAATCCAGAAAACTCCAAGTGACCGACAGTGAGGATCTTGTACGTGAGTTTGAAGGGAGATTACACTACTGTTGGGGCCCACTCCAATGAATAAAAGATGAACCATGTAGTCTCTCTTTTGCAGGGCACCTTTTTAAGTTGGCGGGCTGATCTCATGGCCATCAAACGACTACAAGTAGCCTGAGGCGCTGATCGAACATTTGCGGCATCATCGGCACCAGGCGTACTATCTCTTGAGCGGGTTCACCCGACCTGGAAGTTAAAGACAAGGCCCCCATCCAACTCCCACGAGTTTACCAAGGCACTTGTCGTACGCTTCAGCAAGCTAGATGAGAGAACATAGGTTTGCTACCGGATACTGAAGCAACTTTCCACCATGGCATAATACGCACCCCAACTTTGAATAGTAATCACCAGTAGTAGCCTCATAAAGGATGAGCTGTGTTTTCACTACGAAGACGGCCTCAAGTGAGATATTTGTAGAGAACTCACGATTTACGACATCACACAAAAAAATCTGCAGATCATCATAGCCAGTGAGCGCATCAACTACGCGGATTTCAACTCAAAGTTGAATGAATCGTATCACAAGCACCAAAAACATGAACCGTAGCAAAGCAGTGGGCATTGGTCACAGAATGTGGAGAACTCTACTCTGATGAATGTCGGCAGTAATGAACAAAAAGGATATCAACATAATTTCTACAGGTATGAAAAGATAACACACATCGTAACAAACTGCCCGATGAAAAACTAGAGAGGGGGGAAGCAAAAGAAAAGGCAAAATGGAGGAGAGGAGTTTGGAAACGTTCAAGGGCATGTGTAGATGGCGAAACTCTTGCCTCACAAAAACCTTGCGCCGAACGATTGCCTGCCTCAACGGCCACGACTGCCTGCTATGAAGGTACATGAGATTCAAAAATTTGACATTGGAAACGAGAATTACAAGGTTAAAAATCTGTTAAGGGGCAACCGAGGGGTTTCATATGTCAAAAAACTTTGCCGAAGTTACTTGATGGATGTTACATCTCACTGTTTTACATCTAACAATTGCTGAAAAATCTGGGTTTGAAGCACCAACCTGGAGCTTTTGAAGGAAAATTGTCGACGGACGACTTTGCATCCGCCGAAGAATGCGACCATTATGATTGTAGATCGGAGAACTGCAAGATGTAACCATGTGGAGATCTTGCCGAATGAGCGACTACAAGGTGATCGTTGGGCGAGATTTCCTGTATAAAAAGAATGTAAATGGATCAAAGCAGCGACGTTAACTACATCAAACATGATGGGTAGCAGATCTTCTTGCTGCTTATGTTGTAGCCAAAATCCAGCAAACGTGCAACACACACAAATAAGGTAGTTGAAAATAGCACAAAAATTGTAACAGTAACCACGAAGACGGAACGGCCGACAACTACGCCAATCTCACTTGACGTGATGAAAACATATCTAAGGATAGGGGCCTCAATGTGGTTGGTCCACGTCGATTTGAGTACCACAAGAAATGAATAACATTTTCTGGATCCGATGCATCACCTTCATTAGCGTGATCGGCATTGAAGTTCACAAACATACCAGAGGAGTTTCCGCAAATGTGAGTGAATTCAAAGGGGTATTCCCTCGTGAGTTACCAAGTGAACTCCCTCCTAAACGTAACATTCATCATTGCATTGAGCTCGAACTCGACAGCAAACCAATTGTTTAGGAGACATATCGGATGAGTGATCGCAAAATCACAGAGCTCAAGCGTTAGTTGGATGAAACGCTCACTTAGGGTCCCATCCGACTGTTTGTCTCTCCATACGCTGCACTGGTTGTAATTGTAAGAGATAAAACTGGTAAAATGCAGACGTGCGTGGATTCTTGGGCATTGAGGGACATCATAATAAAGAACCCCTACCCTCCACCAAAAACACAAATGTAGCCGACGCACTGAGCCGTCGACATGATCTCATGGATGTGAATGAACTACATATTCATGCAGAACGGTACATAGAAACGTTATTCACACATTCTACGAGGACCATGGAGCCAACGGCATAGCAAAGTTCCACTTTCTATGCTCTTGTTGGCATAGAAAACAAGAACAAGTCCACATCCCCAAAGTCAAGGAGCTATGACGCATGCTTCTTGAAGAATGCCACGATACCGGTCAAAGAGGCCACTTAGGGATTGTTGAGACTCGGAAGAAGCTTGAAAAACACTATTGGTTGGAAAAACTGGGGGCTTACACTGCAAAATATTGTAAAAGCTGCAACATTTGTCAATGACACAAGAGTCGACGCACCAAACCCCTCGGACTGTTACAACCATTGGCAATACCAAAAAATCCGTGTACCAACATGTACATGGATTTTGTGACTAAGTTTGCTGTCACACTAGAGGGGTTCAACGCTATTCTTTTCATTGTCGACAATATCTCAAAGTTGGCGCACTTCATTTTGAGCATCACGGATGTGAACTGCCAAAGGAGCAGCGTAAATATTCCTTGACCAAATTGTCCGACTGCATGGGGTTTCGTAATTCATTACAAGCAATCAAAATGTGTGCTTCACAAGCTAGTTTTGGTGAGATTTGATGTAGCGATATCGGAGTTGACTCTAGCTTTCTACAGTGTTCCATTCACAAAAGCAGTACACAAACCGAGGAAACTAACGAAACGCTAAAAAAAATCCTCCAAACCATGTGTGGACCCCACAACACTAACTGGACAGTCAAGCTGCCAATAGCCAAGTTTATACACAATTTTAAAACATTTGTCGAAATGGAGAATAACCGTGAAAGGTGGTTCACGGAGCAAAACCAACCACCTTGATTGATATGCAAACCAAGTGCAATATCCCTGCCATCAACACTCATTGGCAAGAAGTTTTGGCAAACTGGGAAGAAACTAGTCAGATTCTTGCAAAGATGTAAGGAACTATGAAGCAACAAGCTGATATACATCGACAGCTTGAAGATTTCAAGATTGGTGACAAAGGTTTGCACAACTCTGCAACAGTGAAACTTTGCTGATCGAGAAATCCAAAGCTCAAACCTTGATGGCTCGGTCTTTTTGACATGCGAGACATGCGCATTCAAGCTGTCGCAAAACTTTGAGTACTTGTCAACATGCAGATACACCTAGTCTTCCACATCAGCAAACTCCATAGTTAGATCAATCCAGCAGAATGTTTTCTTGGATGCATGCCTTGCCACCCATGATTGTAGACGGCGACGACGAGTACAAAGTTGAGGAAAATGTTGATCACCAACGACAAGGAGGCAAAGAATAATATCTGATCAAGTGGAAGAACTATGGCGCATCACATAAAAACTCGGTGTTACATTGCCAACTCTCCAACATCAATGTACTCATCGACTGCTACGGAGCACAACTACGGCTGCACAATGGTAACGTGCCACGACATCGCGGGAGGAGGAGGTAAGTATTATACCGTTGGCATACATAGGGATTGAATCCAGAAGTAGCCTAATTTCTGTTCCACCACCCTTGACTTACATTCCAACTTAGTCGCGACTACTTTTTTTGTGCTCGAAGGGAACTTTCTGCAATACTCTCGAATCCTTGCACTTTGACGACTACTTTGAAGTTACTTATGGAAAATTGCTACAACGTATTCTTGATGATCTTTGACGTTTCAAGACTGCGGACAAAGTTCTTTTGCATGACCTTGAAAAACCTCGCAAACCCTCATTTTCTTGATTCCCCCCATCCAAATGAGGGATTTGTCCTTCCACCAAATTAGAACATGGCGTCGCGTCACGCGGACAGCCGAAGACCTAAATGGCTGAATCAAGCCTCATATTCCCTCACTCGCCATTTTTTTTACGTTGATAAGTTTTGGCAGTTACAACAACGAAGTATGCTTTCCACTTCTCAAAAACACCCAAGTGACCCCACTCTCGTGAAAAGTGACATGCCCCATTTTCAACCATGAACCACCTTACTTCGACCAGCATAACACACTTATGTTTTTAGAAAAAATGCTTTGTTTTAATATCAAAGAGCTTAAAAATTATATGATATTATTTCTTCACAACATTGAAATCTTAAGGAACTCATTGATGTATCTTTTACAAACAAGACTCTGTTGTATGAAGTTAAGGATCCTTTTTTTGTTTCCTCCCCTAAAAACAAAAAAAGATCAAAACAAACTTATGTATTAAGAAAGAAGAATAAAAGGAAGATTTTGGTTATGGAACCTAGTTATAGTGTAGGATAATCCTAGATAAGCGACCACTAATTTGAATAAAACATAATGAAATCGATGAAAAACATTTCAACTTTCAATAAAAAATGGTGTTTTGAAAGCGTTGCGATCCTAAGTTTAGTTGACGAGGTAAAGGGTTCTAGTTTTTATGTTAATATTAATTTGATACATTATGATATTACGTGAGGGTTGATACATTATTCTCGATTTTTTTTAAATTAACGAAATTATAAAAATGTACGAAATCACACTTGAAAAAATAGATTTTGTTTTGAAAGGTGTTTTTCCATGCATAAGTGACTTTTCATTGAAATGAATGATGAGTTCTTAAAAAAAAGAGAAATTAAATTATTTTCAAGATAAAAATGTATTTTTAGGTAGAAATAGAATGGCATGAACAATATATTTCAACATGAATGCATATACTTTAGTATGGACACATTTTTGCTTTGTGAAAAGAAGCAAAGAAATCATTCGAATAAACGTTTGTGGAACGAAAAAGCATCAAGCAAATATAAAATTAAGAGTTGTTTCAATACAAATTCATATTTTTTATTGGAAAATTTTCAATGATTGACATTGAGATATGGATAAATTCATAATGAATCAATATGAAATATTTTATGTCAAAATTTTCAAAGATACATGTACTCAATCTCTCACGATTAATAGATAATTTCTACATATTTCTCGTAAATTTAATTGCATGCTTTTAAATCACACAATTATCCTTGATAATGAGGTTTGAAATTTCCTCTAAAGTGATTTTATGAAAGAAGAAAACTTATGGGAGCCTTTGAAGCTTACAACTAGGTGATGGAAGATAAGGTATTTGAAATGAAAAATTTTCAAGAGAATGTTTCCATTGTTGAATGGTTAAAACTATTTAACATACATTCTTTGTTTTTTCATTGGAAAAAACATAATATTCTCATTAAATCCAATTTTTTATAAATTTTCATAATTATTGTAGTTTGTGAAAAATGATTCCCTTTTGACATTATTTTTATCTTTTTTTCTCGTTTGAAAATCATTTTTCCAATCCTATGTTCTAAAGTAAAACCATGAATTAAAACAATTTTTCTAGAGCTTTGTTAAAATCATATTTGTAACGTTATTACATAGATTTCGTTTCTTGTGGGTTTTCCAATATCAAAAGATATGATACCTCGAACTAATGGATGTGTTTGGTGTTAGAATTATTCACCATCGTTTTTTCATATCTTTAAATTACATTTAGTGTTATGTTGAAGGGATGCACAGGGCCCAGACCGAGAAGGATTTGGGTCTATTTTTTGCTTCGGGCATGTAATGGGCTAAGACACCAACGATGGCCAAGGGCAATATGCGAAGGAGCTTAGCCTCATCAAGGGGGATGAAAGAATGACAAGCACCTTGACAAGCATGTTTAACAAGGAAAATCAAATCGCACTACCGAGAACCACAACTTCATCAATGACACGAGACAAAATTGTGGAGTTGATTACCCACATGTCACCGATGGAAGTGTTTCAATAGACGATTTTCAAAAAATTGTAGGAATATGTCGCCAAGATATGTGACTGAAAAGCGTGAGAAGCGATTCTCATCCATTTGCTCCACATTTGTGGGTCTTGGATTTGTCCATGGCATCCTGAGCCATTTGATCTAGCCAATTCCAAGGGACCAAGGGTCAGGATCTTCTTGACGAGTTTGGAGGTATACTTCATCGCTAGTGGGGCTCTCTCCGTTGAACACAAGATGAACCTCGTAGCCTTGCTTTTGTAGGACATGGATATAACTTGGTGGGTTGATCTCATGGCCATCCAATGGTAACAAGCAGCCAAAGGCGCTCATCCCACAGCTGTTTAAACGACGGCACAAGGTATAACATCTCTCAAGCATGTTCACTCAACGTAGAATTTATTGATAGTACCCTTGTCCAAATTGTGCAGGTTCACCTAGGCACTTGTCGCTTGCTTTGTCAAGCTGAACAAGAAAACAGAGGTTTGCTATCGGCTGTAACAATTGAAAAAGTTTATAGTGTGGCAGAGTATACATGCCGTAAGCACAAAATCATCACCGACAGTAAGGTCGTAGAGGATGAGCTTTGTTTTCTCTACAAAAACTACATAAAACAAGATATTTGCAAAGCAATCGCAATTTACGACATCATCAACAATTTGTCGTAGATGATTGAAGTAACTGAATGCATTTACTTTGCAAATTCAACTCAAAGTTCAACAAATCTTATGGTTGCCACCCAAAGTATCAACCATAGGAGAGCAGCAGACATCAATTATAGAATGCAAGGAATTCTACCTCGATAGAAGGCAACACCATTGAGCAAAAAGGGTATTAATGGACCCTCTACACCTACAAAAAGGTCAAATACTTGGCGAGGAACTATCCAAGGCGAAACCAAGAGCGGGGGACAGTAGCAAAAAAAGAAAAAAGGAGGAGAGGTGTTAGGAGTAGATGTTGAAGCTCTTGCCCTCGCCAAAAACCTACACTAAATGATTGCCTACCAAATCGTCTATGATTGCTTAATACGGGGTTCTGTGTAATTAAGACATTTGTCATAGGATAGGAGGATGACAAGTTTGAGATGTTTCTCAGGGTGGAACTAAGGGGTTGCAAAATTCAAAAAACTTCGCCGGGGTTACTTGATGGAGGTGGATCTCAACGTTTTGTATTTAATGAGCTGGTGATTGAAACAACCATTATAATTATTGATGTCAGACCTACAGGTGGGAAATTTTTGGCAATCCTACTTTATGAATGATTTGAAGATGATCCTTGGGCAAGATTTTCTGAACAAGTAGAATCTCCAAGTCGACCGGAGTTGCGGTGCTCGATACATCAAATGAAATAGGCAACAGAGTTTCCTTCGACTTGCGCCACAACCAAAATCCATCTGACGTGCGACAGAGAAAGAAAATGAGGCAACATTGACTACACGCAAGCAATGTACCCTCAGGTATGCTGATCTTGCTCAACGTGGCACAAAGATACTTGTGGAGATGGGCCGCGGCTTGGTTGGTCCATGTAGATTTGAACAACACGTATAACAAATTGGTCACTATAGCTGGCGCATGAGCCTCATAAGCCTCATTGGCATAAAATTTTGTAAGCATATAAGAGGAGTTCACTTTCAATAAAGTTTGAAGGAGTTTTCCCCAAATAATTAGTGATCGAACTGCCTCCTAAGCGTGACATCGACCACCAAATTGTGTTGAAACCCGACAATAGACCAACCATCAAGGGGACTTACCCGATGAGTGATGGGAAAACTCACCAAGCTCTAACAGTAATTGGATGACATGATGACTAAAGGATTCATCCGATTTTTGATTTTATAGTACGCCACATGAGTATAGTTTGTAAAAACAAAAACTGGCAAAATGCAGATGTGCGTGGATTACCGGACGTTGAAGGACATCACTATCAAGAACTATTACCATCTACCTCAAGCAAGTGAATGCTTTGACTGACTATGTGGAGGAAGAACTTTCATTAAAATCGACCTACAAAGCAACTAGCACCAAATTTACATCATCAAGGAGGATGTTGCAAAAAAATGCCTTTTGAATGCATTGCAATCACTTTGAGTCAACGATTATGCCATTTAGACTAAAAAATCTCCTTTAACATTCATGGCAACAATGAACAATATATTTTGTTTTTAACTACGACAATGTTTTTGTGGTATATTTTGACAACATCCTCATGTTTTACCGGACCCACAAGGATCATCAATGACGTCTTCGAAAGGTGCTCAAGGTCCTCTGGCAGGAGGACCTTGAGTTCAGTCATCAATGTTTGACTTCAGTCAACGCTTCAATGAGGTTCTCCATCACGTCCTTGGCGGTGGACAGATATCTACTAAACCAAAAGAGATATCCATGGTGGCGGATTGGCCAACTCCAGAAAAAGTACGCGACATACAAGTTTTTCTTCAATTTTGCAACCATCATCGGAGGCTTGTGATGGATTATGCCCAGGTGATGGCTCATCTTTCTCACCTCACCCATAAGAATTGCAAGTGGAATTGGGGTGATAGCAAACAAGAAGCTTTTTTCTTCTTTATGTATTCCTCTCACCTTGGCACCATCCCTTCGATTGGTAGACTCGACGGTCGACTACGTCATGGCCACGGATGTCTGTGATTGAAAAATCAGGGCATTTTATCTTTCGAGATAACGACGGAGGAGAACAACTCATTGTGTACATGTCGTACAAGCTGCACAAGGTGGAGCTCAACTAGGCTGTCACAAGAAAAAAATGTTTGCGGCTATCCATGCCTTCAAAACCATGCGTTGTTTTTTGGAGTGCTACAAGTGTGTGGTTCAAACGGATCACCACACGCTGAAGTACTTTAAAATGGATTCAGACCACAGCCAAAGACAAACCTGATGGATGGAGTTCCTAGTGTCCAAATCAAACCACACAATCGAGAATTGGCCCAGGAAGATAAATCGAGCCGATATGGTGGGCCGCCGACTTGATCTCGCGAAGTTCAACACAGTAATGGTTCAAGTAGAAGCTGTACGTAGCAAAGTAATTCTCACGTGGTTACAAGGACCACACAACCCACAACACAATGAATTTCCACTTTGCAAGATCCTATTAGCACAAAAAGTAAAATAATCAAGTCATTGTCCCTGAATTTGAGGAGTTACGACACATTCTTCTTAAAGAAGGCCATAACACCGACTAAGGAGGCCATTTTGGAGCCAATAAGACACTAAAGAATCTTGCAAAGCACCATTGGTGAGACAAAATGGGGGTTGACGTTGCAAGATCTATAAAGGTTTTGACCTTGTGAGCGACACAAGAGTCAATGCACCAAGCCCCTCCGACTAATACAACCACTTTGGATACCAAAGAAATCGTGGCCCGACATCTCCATGGATTTTGTTACCGGTTTACTTGTCACATCATATGGATTTGAAGCTATGCTTGTTCTTGTTCACATGTTTTCAAAGATGGCACACTTCATACCAACCACTACGCATGTAATCATCAAAGGAGCAGCGCGACTGTTCCTTGACCAAATGTTTTGACTACATGGGCGTCTGCAATCACTTAGGAGCGATCAAGGTGCGCAGTTCACCACCCAATTTTGGTAATGTTTGATGCAAGGGTCTGGGGGTTGACTTCAACTTTCAACAGCGTTTCATCCGCGTAATGATGGAGATACCAAGCAAAAACCAACCAAATGCTCGAACAACTCCTCCAAAATCTATGCAAACCTCATGGCACCGGCAGGGCAATCAAGCTAATAGTAGCCAAGTTTGCATACAATGTGGCAACATATGTCACAACGGGGAAAAAACCATTCGAGGTGGTTTATAGAGTAAAATTAACCATCCCGATCGACCTACAAAACGAGAGCAACATCCCCATCGAAACACAAATTGACGAGAGTTTTTTGTAATGTGGGAGGAAACTTGTCAAACTCTTGGAAAGACGTAACCAGCTATGAAGCGACAAGCTGAAAAACATCAACAACCCAAGGAGTTCAAGACCAGTGAGAAAGTTTTCCCTAGCTTTGCGATTGTCAAACTATGCAGGTCAAGAAATCCAAATCGCAAACCTTAGTGGTTATGGAATTTCAACATCTTAGAGATGCGCACTCCAGTTGTCGCAAAACTTTGAATACCCGAAAACATGCAGATCAACCCGGTCTTTCATGTGAGCAAACTGTGATACTACATCGATCCAATAGAAGATTACCCTGGATGCGTGGCACTTGCTCTACCACCCATGATCATAGACGGTGTCCACAAGTACGAAGTTGAGGAAATCCTTTATCATCGATAACGAGGAGGCGCAGATCCGTATCTTATCAAATGGAAGTACTATGACGCAATGCACAATAGCTAGGTTATGTATAGTTACCTCTCAGATGTTGATCCTCTCATCAATGACTGCCGAGTTAGTCAGTGGCCACATGGTGAAAACGCTCTAGGTTGTTGTTTTTAGAAGGGGAGGAAGTGTTATGAAATGGTATTCATCAAGCCCAAACCCAATAGGGGCCTGAGTTTGGCTCCGCCAATTCTGACCTACATAATAGCTTAGTCATGGCATTTTTTTGTGCTTGAGGGGAATTCTTTGGATTACCCTCAAGTGCTCGCGCGATGATGACCACTTTTCAAGCCACTTCTTGAACTTATTGTAACATATTCTTGATGTTCCTTGACGTCTTGAGTCTACAAACGGAGTTTCCAGAGATGACTTCAACAAACCTCACAAACAAAGAATTCTTTCTCAGAGTCCCCCTTGAAACAGTCGAGGAGCTTCTCTAACAAATGAACGAGAATATGGATTTGCGTCACGCGAACCACAAGATCACCAAACGGCTTGACGAAGCCTCTTTTCTCTTGCACTTGTCATTTGTACATACATTGCCAAGTTTTGACACTTTCACAACGGAGTAAACGTTTTTCTTATTGAAAATACCCCAAAAACCCCACTTTTGTAAGAAGTGACAATCCGCGGTTTTCAACTGTGAACCACCTCACTCCCGACTGGCGTATAATTGAGAATCATTCAACATTCTAAGTTTCAGTTATAAAACACGCCTTAATTCAATTTCATCTATAAATTGAATTCAAGATTAATTAAAATTTATGTTAATGTAATTTGTTTTTTATTAAATGAAGAAAAAAGGGTAATGCCAAAAACATTTTCATGGTATTTGTTTTTTTACTTGTTCATGTTGTAAGATTTTGATGTTTTATGTATGATTGTATATGAATGCACTAAGATGAATCATTTGAGTTTTTGATATGAAAAACACAAAAGTTGTATTTTGTTTTTCAAACATCAAACTGGTTTCGTAGAGAGATGTTTTTGAATGATTGGTTAATGATTTTCTTTCTCTTAAAACAAAACATGGATTGTTTTTCTTTGTCAAAGTCAAGAGGTGGGGATTGAAAGAGAAGTTAACGTGTTTCTAGGATGTTTTTCGTACTATATTGCATCAGGTTGGCCTGAGTTTTAAGCATAGCTAAAAAGGTTGCCCATTGGTGTAGCTTCTAGCAAATTTTAACAACAAGTGTGAATGAGCTTAAGTCGTTGCGATATGGAAGGGAGATTCTGAAGTAGGCTAAATAATCTGAATGATGCACTAGAGTGTCCCTTTATAAGGTGGCTTTGTGAATTGATTTTACATGTATGGCTCATGGGTCGTGATATGAGATGAGGAGGGTGGTGGAAGTGGTGCGATACCTGGTGGAGTAAGTCCATTGATTTTGGAGCCTCGGATGTAGAAATTGCCAATGCCCAATGGGAACTGAGCGGATTTTACCACAATGGCTTGAATGTGACAGTTTTTGAAAGGGAGCCTTGTGAGAGGATGTCTGGAAAACCTTGTAAACCACAACTAGTGGCATGGGCTGCACGCAAGCGTGCATCGTGGTCACGTAGTTTAGAGTTGAGGCCGGGTTCAAACATGTTTTTGTGCATTAAAAGCGAATTTTGCTCGAACTTCCCCTCTTGTAGGAGGAGAAGTTGTCGCTCAAGTCACGTGCATGCTTGCGATGTCCGGTATCTGTTTCGGGAAAAACCCTCGTTGCTGCACAAAGCTTGTCCAAATCGCATTTTTTCCTCGGACTGGGAGTCACTTCCACGAGAAGAACAGGGCATAGAGAGAACATGGCGTCGAGACAGAAATGCAGAAGAAAACCTGGAAAGTACGAGATGGGCTGGCAGTGGACAGAAATGCCGACCGGAATTGCCGACAGAATACCGACATAATTACCCTCGCAGAAGTCTGTGTGCAGCCAGTTTCAAACGTCAGCGCAGATTCTTGGCTACCGAACCGATTGCAGTGGGTTACTACGGAACCCCAAAAATGTTTTTATATGCAACAGTTTGAGGTTACCCTGCCGATTACAGAGTATATTTATAGCCTGTTGATTGTATTGTCCCCTAAAGGCTT
>SZWC01018078.1:35955-57174 GCA_023375785.1 Penium margaritaceum | reverse complement strand
GCCTTAGTGGCTTAGTGGTTAATGGTGTCCACCTCTAGAGGCAGGGGCCCAGGTTCAAGTCCCACAAGATGAAATTATGCCCTGCCTCAAGGGAGGTGGAAAATAGATGCCAGGAAGCTAGCTCAAAGCCATTCTAGAAGGTGTGCCACCTTCCTGGACCCTCACCTGGCCTTCTAGAAACTTAAAGAGGAACTCTAGAGGTTGAGCTAGCTTCCTCGCATCTATTTTCCACCTCCCTTGAGGCAGGGCAGAATTTCATCTTGTGGGACTTGAACCCGGGCCCCTGCCTCTAGAGGTGGACACCATTAACCACTAAGCCACTAAGGCTTGTCTTTTTGGTGTTCCGTTTTGGAGTCACCCCTGCCATGGTGAGGAGCATCATTCCAACAAGAGCTTCACACATTGGCACTACAATGTCACACTTTAACACTAGAGCATCACACTTTGGCACTAATGCTTCACACGTTTGCACTAGAGCGTCACACATTGGCACTAGAGCTTTACGCTTTGGCACTTGAGCTCCACAAACTGGCAGTATAGTGCCATACTTTGGCAGTAGATATTCACAGTTCAGCACAAGAGCATCAAACTTTGGCACTGGAGCATCACACTTTTGCACCAGTGCTGCAGAGTTTGGCACTAGAGCGTCACACTTCGGCACAAGAGCATCACATTTTGGCAATAGAGCTTCACACTTTGGCCCTATACTGTCACACCTTCACACTACAGCGTCACACTTTGGTACTAGAGCGTCACAATCTGGCATTAAAAAGTCACAATTTGGCACTAGGTCGTAACACTTTGGCACTAGAGCTTGACACTTTGGCACTAGAGCTTCACGCTTTGGCACTAGAGTGTCCCACTTTGGCACTAGAGCTTCATAGTTTGGGACTAGAGCATCACACGTTAGCACTACAGCTTTGCACTTTAACACTAGAGCGTCAAACGTTGGCACTAAAGCATCAAACATGGGCACTAGCACTTCATAAATTGGCACTAGCACTTCATAAATTGGCACTAGAGCGTCACACCTTGGCACTAGAGCATCACACGTTGGACTAGAGCGTCACACTTAAGCACTGGAGGATCAAACTTCGGCACTGGGGCTTCACATTTTAGCACTAGAGCGTCACACTATGGCACTAGACCTTCACACTATTCCACTAGAGCATTACACCTTGGCATTAGAGCGTCACTTTGGCAATAGAGCATCACAATCTGGCACTAGAGTTCCACACTCTGGCACAAGAGCTCAACAAATTAGCACTAAATCGTCATTGTTTGGCATCAGAGCATCCCACTTTGGCACTAGAGCGCCACACTTTGGCACTATAGCTTCACACTTTGGCACTAGAGCGTCATACTTTGGCACTCAGACTTCACATTTTGGCACTAGTGCGTCACACTTTGGCACTAGAGCATTACACTTTGGCACTAGAGCTTCACACTCTGGCACTAGAGTGTCACACTTTGGCACCAAAGTGTCACACTTTGGCACTAAAGTGTCACACTTTGGCACTAGAGCTTCACACTTTAGCACTAGAACGTCACACTTTGGCACTATAGCTTCACACTTTAGCACTAGAATGTGACACTTTTTCACTAAAGCGTCACACCTTGGCACTAGAGCGTCAAAAATTGGCATAAGAGCGTCACACTTTGGCATTAGAGCATCACACTCTGGCACTAGAGTGTCACGCTATGGCACTAAAGCTTCACGCTCTGGAACTAGAGCTGCACACTTTGGCACTAGAGCGTCGCACTTTGGCACTAGCGGGTCACACTTGGCCATGGAGCATCACACTTTGGCACTAGAGCGTCACGCTTTGGCACTAGAGCTTAACATTTTGGCACTAGAGCATCACACTTTAGCACTGGAGTATCACACTTTGGCACTAGAGCTTTACACTTTGGCACTAGAGCTTCACACATTGGCACCAGAGGTCCATACGTCGGCACTAGACTGTCACACTTTGACACACAACCGTCACACTTTGGCACTAGAGTGTCACACGTTGGCACTAGAGCCTCACACTATTGCACTTCAGCTTCACACTTTGGCAGTAGAGCATCACACTTTGGCACTAAATTGTCACACATTGGTAGTAGAGCATCACACTTTGGCACAATAGCGTCACACTTTGGCACTATAGCTTCACACTTTGGCACAAAAGCATCACACTTTGGCACACGAGCTTCACACTTTGGCACTACAGCTTTACACTTTGGCAATAGATCTTCACACTTTGGCACTAGAGGTTCACACATTGGCACGAGAGTGTCACAATTTGGCACTAGAGTTTCACACTTTGGCACCAGAGCTTCACACGTTGGTACTAGAACGGTACACTTTGGCATTAGAGCTTCAGAATTTAGCACTAGGTTGTCACACTTTGACACTATAGCATCACACTTTGGCACTAGAGCGTCATACTTTGGCACTAGAGCTTCACAGTTTGGCAATAGAGCTCCACACGTTGGCACTAGAGTAACACACTATGGCACTAGAGCTTCATGCTTTGGCACTAAAGCGTCACAGTTGGGCACTAGAGCATCACACTTTGGCACTAGGGCATCATGCTTTGGCACTATAGCTTAACACTTTGGCACCAGAGCGTCATGCTTTGGGACTAAAGCTTCATACTTTGGCACTAGTGCGTCACACGTTGGCACTAGAGCATCACACGTTGGCACTAGAGCTTCACACTTTGGCACTAGAGCGCCACACATTGGCACTAGAGCGTCACATTTTGGCACTAAAGTGTCACACTTTGGAACTAGAGCTTCACAATTTGGCACTAGAGCTTCACACTTTGGCACTCGACCGTCACACCTTGGCACTATTGCTTCACACTTTTTCACGAGAGCGTGATACTTTGGCACTAGAGCGTAACACTTTGGCAGTAGAACTTCAGAAATTGGCATTAGAGCGTCACACTTTGGCACTAGAGCATGACACTTTGGTGCTATATCATCACACTTTGGCACCAGAGCGTCACACTTTGGCTCTAGAGCTTCACACTCTGACACTAGAGCGTCACACTATGGCACTAAAGCTTCACGCTCTTGAACTAGAGCTCCACTCTTTGGCACTAGATTGTCACACTTTGGCACTAGCGCNGCACTAGAGCATCACACTTTGGCACTAGAGCCTCACACTTTGCCATTAGAGCTTCACACTTTGGCACTAGAGGTCCACACTTGGGCACTAGACTGTCACACTTTGGCACTAGAGTGTCACATGTTAGCACTAGATCTTCACACCTTGGCACTAGAGATTTCACCCTTTGGCACTAGAGCATCACACTTTCGCACTAAAGTGTCATACGTTGGCACTAGAGCGTCACACTTTGGCACAAGAGCGGCACACTTTGGCACTTGAGCATCAGACTTTGGCACTAGAGCATCACACTTTGGCACTAGAGCTTTACACTTTGGCACTAGAGATTCACACTTCGGCACTAGAGGTTCACACTTTCGCACTAGAGTGCCACAATTTGGCACTAGAGCTTCACACTTTGGTACTAGAGTTTCAGATTTTGGCACTATAATGGTACACTTTGGCACGAGAGCTTCAGACTTTGGCACTAGAGCATCACACTTTGACACCAGAGCATCACACTTTGGCACTAGAGCGTTACACTTTGGCACGTGAGCTTCACTCTTTGGCAAAAGATCTTCACACTTTGGCACTAGAGCATCACACTTTGGCACTAGAGCGTCATGCTTTGGCACTAGAGCGTCACACGTTGGCACTAGAGCGTCATGCTTTGGCATTAGAGCGTCACACTTTGGCACTAAAGCTTCATGTTGAAAAGTAGCTTTTAGATTTGTGCCCAATGGGCAAGAAGGAAGATAGGTGGAGCAAGACAGAGGACCAGGCAAGGGGCGCCACTCCCTCCCCTGACCCTCTGCCTACCTACTCTACTCTAATCTACTCTATCTGCTGGGATCAGGAGAGAGGGTAGTCCCATGCCTCGCCCTGTCCACTCTGCACCTGTGACTTTACAGCAACGTCATGACATGCTGGATATGTACCGACCAGTAATGCACAAGAGGAATCAGTGGTCATGAGACAAGGGGAGGAGCGAGGTGTGCTGACGTGTACCATCAACAGCAAAGACCGCAGCAACACACACAAGAACAACGGGCACCTCTCGGACAATTATTGATCGAGGATGTCTTTATTGATCAATCGACGGACAGCACGGTCTGATCATATCTACACCAATGGACCACGACCAAGCTATTAATGTAGATCAAAGCCAAGAGCATGGGAGGTTTCATCTATCTATATTGAGACGTATGTGACCACACCCTTGGGATGGATACTAAACCGACAAGTCGGCTCAGGACCGCATCTGCCAATTGGTACTGTGTTAGCGAGTGGGATGAATGGTGTGTGCTAATTGAGGGACAGCCAAGCAAACACCGGGATAAAAACCAGCGGTAGAAAATTCTGTCCTTCTGTTCTAATTTATTGATCAAGTTATGGAAAGACCATACAATTTCCTCTGGTGTCACTGGGCTACCCTTTGGTGTTGTATCTTACAACTGGTTCTTTGAGAGCAAAAGATTTGTGACTGGTGCGACTGACAAGGGAACCTTTCAAGTGGCATTCAACGATCTTGATTTCTTCAGTTGGTATCAGAGCAGGTGTGCCATTTGAAAGCCCAACTTGAACTGAAGTTGATGGTTGATGACAAGAGGAGTCTTGAATCAAGAGGAGATCAAACCGCTGCAAACGGTGCCTGCTCATGCTACTGGTGCTGCTAGCCATGGCAAGCAGATCTCTAGCAGATGACGTCAAAGTGGAGTTTTTTTTTATGGAGACAAGAATCATGAATTCAGTTTCAACATGCATATGGTATTCCTGGCCAAAGCACTATGGGGCGTGGTGTCATACCCACCCACTGAGTAGCTTGCTGCCAATGCCACCATGGACAAATGAACAACACAGCAACGCAAGGAAGAATAGGCCTTTGCACTCTTGGAAATGCAAGTCTCAGAGTGACTGAAGTTTATAATCCGCGATGGCAACCCAGATCTGAATCCTTGTCAGGCCTAGAAGACCTTGAAGAACGGATGTGACAAGGTCAGCAAACCACAAGAAATGGTGCTGCTGAAGGAACTATACTCTTTGAGGATGGAATCGGAGACAATGATTGACGACCATGTGTCCCACCTCAAAGCTCTGGTGGAGCGCATTGGTGTCATGGGACACATTATTCCAGAAGCTAAAGTTGTACTCAAGCCCATTGGAAGTCTCCCTGAACGCTTCAACCATACAGTTGAACAGCTACTGTTCTCACAAGAACAAGGTATAGCAGTGGACAGACAGATTCAGGAACAAGCACGGCAAGTTCAACAACAGGAACTTTGACTTCAACGTCTAGAATATCCAAATGATGGAGGATGCCAAGAAGGAGCAGGACAGGGAAATCAAGTGATTCCTCAAGCAGCTGCCATTGTCCCAGCACCATCTTTTGCACAAACCCTTGAACTCGTATGTGACTCTATCTTCAGAGCGAAAGAAAAACTCAAAAGAGAGACTGGATCAAGTGATTCAGCTCTCTATTCAAGGTTCCAACGAGGAGGGCCCAAGAAGTTCTATCCTACAAATCCCTAACGATCTGGACATCCTGGATATGGACAAGGCCGCCTTGCCTCAATGAACACTCCTGTCCAGAATCATCACCATGTAACTTCTCCACCTCATCAGCAACAACAGGGACAAGGACCTTTTGGATCTCCGGGAACCAAATCATTTGCCAACACACAGTGCTAGAGCTATGGTGAACTTGGCAACATAAACATGTTCTGTCCCAAGCGTGCCAGATTCAAGCCTGGAGCTCAACAGGCAATGTTGGCTCAAGATGCAAGGAGTGCCTCATCCGCGTCAGCTTTCTTTTCACCACAGTCTTCAGGTATTGTTGTCAGGTTTGATCAAGATGATATTCATCTTGAATGTCTGCATCTAAGGGTGTACACGAGTCCAGACTCTCGAGTCTGGACCCAGACTCGGACTCGCGAGTCCGAGTCTGGGTCTAGACTCGGACTCGCGAGTTTGGGCTGAGACTCGCGAGTCCACAGACTCGCGAGTCCGAGGCACTCAGACTCGCGAGTCCGGTGAAAAAAACTCATGAGTCTGCGGAAGAACAGACAACCAAATAGCCATTTATTCTCTCCTTTTCACATTTTTTGTTCCTCATGTCATCAAGCATGCATATACATGAATGAAATGAGTCCATTCAGTAGTTTTTCTTCTATTTTAGCATTGTGACTGCAATATTTTACCCCCTCAATACTTTCATGAGAGCTCCTCTTGGACTCTCGAGTCCGAGTCGAGTCAGGGACCCTGGACTCGGACTCGCGAGTCTGGGTGCGGGCTCGGACTCGCGAGTCCGACTCGTGAGTCTCAGCATTTGGTGAACACCCTTATCTGCATCAGCCTGACAAGACGTCTACCCCAGTGTTCAACACTTCGGAAAAGGTGGCCATGGAAGAACTGGTTTTCTGCTTAATTGAAAGCCCTTTCCTCTTGGCCGCAAGAGTCCTAGCTTGGATCATTGACTCGGGCTGTACCAGACATATGACCAGCAACAAAAGCTGGTTCACAAAGTTCAGACCCCTACAGCCTCCGAAGGCTATTTGCATGGGAGATGGGAGAACAATCCCAGCAACAGGGACTGGATCCGTCCGCATCACCATCATGGTGAAAGGCAAAACTGTCTCCCGCCTTCTTGAGGATGTCCTTTATGTTCCAGACCTTTCAGCTAATCTGCTCTCCGTGACCAAACTGAAGGACAAAGGCTTCAAGGTGGTATTCGACTTGGACAAAAGCTGCAAGGTTCTTACACCATCTGGCTAACTTGCTGCCGCTGCCAAAATAAAAGGGAACCTGACCATTCTTCATACACTTGATGACGCAAGTGATCCATCAGACCCATAAATGGTGTTTTCTGCAGCATCAGCCGATGAACCACAGATTGATATCCCAACTCAGACACAGACATTGAGTTAACTATGGCACCGCAGATTGGGAGACACTGGATATGGCACCATCGGTCGCATGGCGCAAAAGCGCATGGTTCCCTCATTACCCAACTCCATCACTGCACCAGCCGCCAATGCATTATGCAAAGGTTGTCTTGCATGCCGACAATCTCAAGACCCCTTCCCAAGTCATCCTCGAGCCAGGACAACAGAGAAACTTGATATCATCCACATTTATCTTTGCCTGATTCCCACAAAATCACTCTCTGGGAAACGGTATTATATTGTCCTCATTGATGATCACACTCACTACACCTGGGTGTGTTTCATGCATCACAAATCTGAGGAAAACCTGCTAACATTATCATCTCTTTGATGAAGATGGTTGAAGAAAAAACTGGCCTCAGTATCAAATGTGTTCGGTCCAACAATGGCACTGAATTCTTCAGCCAAGCGCTCGACTCTTTCTGCAAAGCCAAGGGTATTCGCCAGGGATCTATCCTGCGTCTCACTCCGCAAGAGAATGGGAAAGACAAAAGGATGAATTGGACACTTCTGGACAATGCCAGGTTGATGCTCCATGATGTCCAACTCCCACCATCCTTCTGGGCTGAAGCGGTGAACACAGCTGCACATATCTCAAACCTTGTTTCCTGCCAACAACTTCCACACTCAGTCTCACCCTACAAAGCCTACTTTGGGCACCGACCAGATTTCAGCTACCTCGGGGTCTTCGGCTGTCCAAGCTATGTTTGGATTCATCCCTCTTGACGGGACAAGCTTTGTTCCCACTACCGCAAAGGAGTTCTGATTGGCTACGAAGCAGCGGGACAAGCATACCACATCAACGACCCCATTACCAATAACGTTTCTTGTAGTCGCATCGTGAAACTTGATGAGCATCTCCGATCCGGTTCCACTCCTTATGCTGCACTTCCTGCCCATGTGTGGAACACAATACCTCTGACTGCTTCCCCATCTGACTTCCATAAAGTACAGGTGGATCTTGAACCTGACGAACACGACGGCGTTCTCCCACCCATTGTCCCTCATCTGGCGGCTCATCCGCCTGTTCTTCAGCAGCAGCATCAACCACAGGATCAGCAGCAGCAGGTCCTCCGGCCTCGTCAACTCTATCGGCAGGATTGGCAGCCTGGTCAGCCCCCACAGCGCTCTACGCGTCTTGCTCCACACGCTGGCCTTGCTGAGGTTCTGGAGACCGCTTTCATCAGTGCAGATGTTGCTCCCTCTGAAGCTGCCCTTGTTACTCCAGCTGTGGACACTGTCAGCTACAGAGTTGCTCTCACTCGTCCAGAGGCCGCTGAGTGGCGCAGTGCAGCTGTTGAAGAATATGAACAGCTCCTCGAGGAACACACATGGGATCTTGTACCACCTCCACCAAGGGGACCAGTCGTTTCCTGCAAATGGGTCTGCAAAAAGAAACTAGATGCTGATGGCAAGCCCTGCCGGTACAAGGCCCGCCTCGTGGCATGCGGTTTCAGTCAGGTCCGAGGCGTCAACTACAGCAATACATTTGCTCCTGTGGCAAAATACTCTTTGATTCGAGTTATCATGGCTCTCGCCGCAAGTCAGGGCTGGCATCTCCATCAGATGGATGTCAAGTCTGCTTTTCTCAACGGTGACCTTGAGGAGGTGGTATTCATGCAGCAGCCATATGGCTTTACGCAGCCAGGGGAGGAAGATCTGTTGTGTCGGCTGCGCAAAGCCATCTATGGCCTCAAGCAAGCGCCACGGCAGTGGAACAAGAAGATCCATGACTTATGCATCCAACATCGACTGCAGCAACTGCACTCTGATCACTCTGTTTACTACAACGGCCAGTTTGGTGTCATCATCTACATGGACGACCTCATCTTGTTTGGCAGTGCCATGGCCGAAATCACCGCGTTCAAGACTGCTCTCTTCACAACCTTCAAAATGACAGTCGTGGGTCAGCTCACATTTCATCTTGGCATTCAGGTCTGCCAGGACCCTGCTAACATTACTCTTTCGCAGGACTCCTACGTCAAGCGCATGGCGTCCAAATCTGACCCTGCTGAGCCACGACCCACCGCGACACCACAACAGCTAGATCACGGACTTACAAATGTGGTGACCGATGACATGCTGGCGGATGCCCATGGCGCTTGCCAATACCCCAGTATCGTGGACTCCCTCATGTATGCTTCCGTGGGCACTATACCTGATCTGTCCTATGCTGTTGGCTTGCTCAGTCAAGGATGCAAGGTACCAACATGGGCGCATGTATTGCAAGCCAAGCGTTGTGTCAAGTACCTCCGCTGCTTGTCGGCTATGAAGATCATCTACACGGCAGGCTCGCATGTGACACTCACAGACTACTGCAACTCGGATCTATCTGGCGACAAAACCACAAGCAAGTCCACTTCAAGCTACGTCTTTCTACTTGCAGGAGGACCTGTCAGCTGGAGATATAAAAAGCAGTCAGTTGTGGCGCTGTCATTCACAGAAGCCGAGTACACCGCGGTAAGCAAGGTTACACGATTAACAGTCTGGCTGCGTATGTTGCTGGGCAAGCTTAGATTTAATCAGCTTGAGCTTACAACACTGTACTGTGGCAGTGAAGGCACGATTTCCATAAGCAAATATCCAGTCCTACATGACAGAATGAAGCACGTGAAACGCCAATATCACTACGTGCGGGACGCAGTGGCTGATGGCAAGGTACGCTTGGAGCATGTTGGGACAAAAGAGCAAGTATAACTAGTGTTCCCAACCCATTTTTTCCCCCTCTGACCATTTGTGAATCGTGTTATGAGTTTTCAACGTTGACCACACACTGTGGATTTCTTTTGGTCACGATGAGTCGCAAATGCTATTTTTGGTTTGTCACTGTACATGGTTGTCATGCTGTGTCACTACGTATTGGAGGTCTTTGTGATTTCTAATTGATCGTTAGTATTCCCAAACCATTGTTACCCCCTCTGACCATCTGTGACTTGTGTTATGAGTTGTCAAAGATTACCACACATAGTGACATCCTTTGGTCATGGTCAGTGACATATGCGTACCTTAGTTGGTCATTGTGCATGGTGTTCACACCGTGCCACTACTTATTGAAGGTCCCTGTGCTTGCTAGTTGGTACCAGGTGTTTGGAATCCATTGTTCCCCCCTCTGACCATTTGTGACTCGTAGTGGGAGTTGTCAACATTGACCACACACTACAGATTTCTTCGGTCAAAGGCAGTACATATGCCTACTTTGGTTAGTAACTGTGCATGGTAGCCACAACGTGCTACTACGTATTGAAATTTTTTGTACTTGCTAGTTGAAAACTTATATTCCTAGACCATTGTTTCCCTCTGTGACCATTTGTGACACGTGTTACAAGTTGTGAATGTTGACCACCCATATTGGAGCTCTTTGGTCATGGTCAGTGACATATGCCTAGTTTTGTTGTTTGGTGTGCTTAGTAGCCACACCGTGCAACTCCGTTTCGAAGTTTTTTGTCCTTTCTAATCGATACATAGGGTTCCCAAATCACTATTTCTCCCTCTGACCAGTTGTGACTCGTGTTAAGAGTTGTCAATGTTGACCACACATAGTGGACTTTTTTGGTCATAGTCAGTGATGTATGCATCCTTTGGTTGGTCACTATGCACGCGAGCCACATCGTGCCACTACTTGTTGAAGGTCTTTGTACTTGCTAGTAGATAACTAGTGTTTGCAACCCATTGTTTTTCCATCTGACCATTTGTGACTCGTGTTCTATGTTTTCAACGTTGACCACACACGGTGAAATTCTCTTGGATATGGTTAGTGACATTTTCCTGCTTTAGTTTGTCATTGTACATGGTTGCCACGTTGTGTCACTACGTATTGAAGGTCTCTGTGCTTTTCAGTTGATAGCTAGTGTTTGCAAACCATTGTTACCCCCTCTGACTATCTGTGACTCGTGCTGTGAGTTATTAGCGTTGACCACATGAAGTGAACCTCTTTGGTCATGGCCAGTGACACATGCATACTTTGGTTGGTCACTGTGCATGGTAGCCACACTGCGCCACTACACATTGAATGTATTTGTACTTGCTACTCAATAACTAGTATTCACAACCCATTGTTTCTCAACATGTCCATTTGTGACTCGTGTCATGAGTTGTCAAAGTTTACCACACATAATGACATTCTTTGGTCATGGTCAGTGACATATGCGTACTTTGGTTGGTCATCGTGAATGGTATCCACACCGTGCCACTACCTATAGCAGATCTCTGTACTATCTAGTTGGTACCTAGTATTTCCAAACTATTGTTTCCCGCTCTGAACATTTGTGACTCATGTTATGTATTGTCAATGTTGACCACACATAGTGTAATGCTTTCTTCATAGTCAGTGACACCTACATGGTTTGGTTTGTCATTGTGCATGAGAGCCACATTGTGCCACTATATACTAAAGGTCTTTGTACTTGCTAGTTGATAATTAATACTCACAAACCATTGTTTCCCCCTCTGACCATTTCTGACTCCTGTTATGAGCTGTCGGAATTGACCACACACAGTGACATTCTTTGGTCATGGTCAGTGACATATGCCTACTTTGGTTGGTCACTATACATGGTAGCCACGCTGTGCCACTACTTATTGAAGGTCCTTGTGGTTGCTAGTTGATACCTGGTATTCCCAAACGATTGTTCCCCACTCTGACTATTTGTGACTTGTATTATGAGTTGTCAACGTTGACCATACACAACAGATTTCTTTGGTCAAAGGCAGTACACATGCCTACTTTGGTCGGTCATTGTGCATGGTAGCCACACCGTGCTACTACTGGTTAAAGGGCGTTGTACTCGCTAGTTGAAAACGGATATTCCCAGACCATCGTTTCCCCCTCTAACCATTTGTGACTCGTGTTATGGGTAGTGAACAATGACCACCTATACTGAAAGTATTTGGTCGTGGTCAGTGACATATGCCTAGTTTTGTCGTTTGGTGTACATAGTAGCCACATCGTGCCACTACGTATTAAAGTTCTTTATCCTTTATAGTCAATACATAGGGTTCCCAAACCAGAGTCTCTCCCTCTGACCATTTGTACCTCGTGTTACGCGTTGTGAATATTCACTACACATAGTGGACTTCGTTGGTCATAGTTAGTGACGTATGTATCCTTTGGTTGGTCACTGTGCACGCTATCCATACCGTGCCACTACTTCTTGAAGGTCTTTGTAATTGCTAGTTGATAAGTAGTCTTCGCAGGCCATTGTTTCCCCAACTAACCATTTGTGACTCGTGTTATGAGTTTTCAACGTTGACCACACACTGTAAGTTTCTTTTGGTCATGGTTAGTGGCATATGCTTATTTTGGTTTGTCACTAAACATGGTTGCCACACTGCGTCACTTTGTATTAAACGTCTGTGTGCTTTCTAGTTGATAGCTAGTGTTCCCAAACCATTGCTACCCCCTCTGACTATCTGTGACTCTTGTTGTGGGTTGTCAAAGTTGACCACATGAAGTGAAATTCTTTGGTCATGGTTAGTGACGTATGCATTCTTTGGTTGGCCACTGTGCATGGTGGCCACACCGTGCTACTACACATTGAAGGTCTTTGTACTTGCTATTTGATACCTAGTATTCACGAACCATTGTTTCCCCCCTCTGACCATTTGTGACTCGTGTTATGAGTTCTCAAGGTTGACCAAACAGAGTGAAATTCTTTGGTCATGGTCAGTGACATATGCCTACTTTGGTCGGTCATTGTACATGGTAGCCACACCGTGCCACTACTTGTTGAAGGTCCTTGTGCTTGCTAGTTTATACCTGGTATTCCCAAACCATTGTTTCCCCCTCTGGCCATTTGTGACTAGTACTAAAAGCTGTCAACGTTGACCACACACAATGGATTTCTTTGGTCAACGGTAGTGCATATGCCTACTTTGGTCGGTCATTGTGCGTGCTACTACTTATTGAAGGTCGTTGTACTTGCTAGTTGAAACCTGATATTCCCAGACCATTGTTTCCCGCTTTCACTGTTTGTGACTTTTGCTATGGGCTGTGAACGTTGACCACACATATTGAAATTCTCAGGTCATCGTCAGTGACATATGCCTAGTTTGGTTGTTTGGTGTGCATAGTAGCCAAATCGTGTAACTACATATCAAAGTTCTTAGTCCTTTCTAGTCAATACATAGGGTTCCCAAACCATCGTCTCTCCCTATTACCATTTGTAACTCGTGTTATGAGTTGTGAATGTTGACGACACATAGTGGACTTCTTTGGTCATATTCAGTGACGCATGCATCCTTTGGTTGGTCACTGTGTACGCTAGCCACACCGTACCACTACTTGTTCAATGTCTTTGCACTTGCTTTCGATAACTAGTGCTACCCGCAAACTGTTTCCCCCTTTGACCATTTGTAACTCGTGTTATGAGTTTTCAACGTTGACCACACACTGTGAAATTCTGTTGGTCATTGTTAGTGGCATATGCTTATTTTGGTTTGTCACTAAACATAATTGTCACGCTGTGTAACTATGTATTGAAGATCTTTGTTCTTTCTTTTTAATAGCTAATGTTCCCAAACCATTGCTACCCCCTCCGACTATCTGTGACTTGTGTTGTGGGTTGTTAACGTTGACCACATGAAGTGAAATTCTTTGGTCATGGTTAGTGACATATGCATACGTTGGTTGGTCACTATGCATGGTAGCCACACTGTGCCACTACACATAGAAGGTGTTTGTAATTGCTAGTCAATAACTAGTTTTCAAAACCCATTGTTTCCTACTCTGACCATTTGTGACTCGTGTTATGAGTTGTCAATGTTTACCACACATAGTGACATTATTCGGTCATGGTCAGTGACATATGCGTACTTTGGTTGGTCATTGTGCATGGTATCCATACCGTGCCACCACCTATAGTAGATCTTTGTACAAGCTAGTTGATGTATAGTATTTCCAAACAACAGTTCCCCCCTGTGAACATTTGTGACTCGTGTTATGAGTTGTAAGTGTTGACCACACATGGTAAAATTTGTTCGTCATAGTCAATGACACATTCATGCTTTGGTTGGTCATTGTGCATGGTAGCCACAATGTGCCACTACATATTGAAGGTCTTTGTACTTGCTAGTCAATAACTAGTGTTCACAAATCATTGTTTCCCCCTCTGACCATTTGTGATTCATGTTACGAGTTGTCAAAGTTGACCAGGCATAGTGACATTCTGTGGTCATGGTCAGTGACATATGCCTACTTTGGTTGGTAATTGTACATGGCAGCCACACCGTGCCACTATTCATTGAAGGTATTTGTGCTTGCTAGTTGATACCTGGTGTTCCTAAACCAGTGTTTCCCCCTCTGGCCATTTGTGACTCGTGTAACAAGTTGTCAACAATGACTACACACATTAGATTTCTGTGGTCAAAGGCAGTACATATGCCTACTTTTGTCTGTCAGTGTGCATAGTAGCCACACTGTGCTGCTACTTATTGAAGTTTGTTGTATTTGGTATTTGAAACTGATATTCCCAGTCAATTGTTTCCCCCTCTGACCATTTGTGACTCGTGTTATGGGTTGTGGACGTTGACCACCCATATTGAAATTCTTTGGTCATTGTTAGTGACATATTCCTAGTTTGGTTGTTTGGTGTTCATATTAGCCACACCGTGCCACTACGTATTGAAGGTTTTTGTCCTTTCTGGTCAATACATAGGGTTCCTAACCCATTGTCTCTCCATCTGACCATTTGTGACCCGTGTTATGATTTGTGAATTTTGACCACACATAGTGGACTTCTTTGGTCATAGTCAGTGACATCCTTTGATTGGTCACTTTGCATGCAAGCCACACCATGCGACTACTTGTTGAATGTCTTTGTACTTGTTTTTTGAAAACCAGTGTTCCAATCCCATTGTTTCCCCCTTTGACCAGTTGTGACTCGTGTTACGAGTGTTCAACTTTAGCCACACACTGTGAAGTTATTTTGGTCATGGTTAGTGGCAAATTCTTATTTTGGTTTGTCACTGTACATGGTTGTCACGCTGTGGCACGACGCATTGAAGGTCTTTGTGCTTTCTAATTGATAGCTAGTGTTGCTAAACCATTGTTACCTCGTCTGACTATCTCTGACTCTTGTTATGAGTTGTCAATGTTGACCACATGAAGTGAAATTCTTTGCTCATGGTCAAAGACATCTGCATACTTTTGTTGGTCTCCGTGTATGGTAGCCTCACTGTGCTACCATACGTTGAAGGTATTTGTACTTGCTAGTCAATAACTAGTGTTCACAAACCATTGTCTCCTACTCTGACCATATGTGACTAGTGTTATGAGTTGTAAACGTTTACCACACATAATGACATTCTTTGGTCATGTTCAGTGACATATGCGTAGTTTGGTTGGTCTTTCTGCAGGATATCCACACCGTGACACTACCTATAGCAGATGTTTATACTAGCTAGTTCATATCTAGTATTTCCAAACTATTGTTTCCCTCTCTGAACAGTTGTGACTTGTGATCTGAGTTGTCAATGTTGACCACACATTGTGGAATTCTTTCGTCATACTCAATGACACATGCATGCTTTGGTTGGTCATTGTACATGGTAGCCACACCGTGCCGGTGCATATTGAAGGTCTTTGTACATGCTAGTCAATAGCTGGTATTCATAAATCATTCTTTCCCCCACTTACCATTTTGTACTCGTGTTATGAGTTGTCAAATTTGACCACACATTGTGACATTCTTTGGTGATGGTCAGTGACATATGCCTGCTTTGGTTGGTCCTTGTACATGTTGGCCACAACGCGCCACTACTTATTGAAGGTCCTTGTGCTTGCTAGTTGTACCTGGTGTTCCCAAACCATTGTTTTCCCCCCTCTGACCATTTGTGACTCGTATTATGAGTTTTCAGCAATGACCAAACACAGCGGATTTCTTTGGTCAAAGGCAGCACACATGCCTATTTTTGCCAGTCATTGTGCATGGTAGCCACATTGTGCTAATACGAATTGACGGTCATTGTACTTGTTAGTTGAAGACTGATGTTCCCATGCCATGTTTTCCCCCATCTGTTCATTTGTTAATTGTATCATGGGTTCTGAATGTTCACCACCCATATTGAAAGTCTTTGGTCATGGTCAGTGACATATGCCTTCTTTGGTTCTTCGGTGTGCATAGTAGCCACACAGTGCCACTATGTATAAAAGTTCTTTGTCCTTTCTAGTCGATGTACATGTTTCCCAAACCATTGTCTCTCCCTCTGACCATTTGTGATTCAAGGTTTGAGTTGTGATTGTTGACCACACATAGTGTACTTCTTTGGCCATAGTCAGTGACATATGCATCCTTTGGTTGGTCAATGTGCACGCTAGCCACACCGTGCCACTACTTGTTGAAGGTATTTGTACTTGCTGCTTTATAACCAGTGTTCCCAACCCATTGTTTCCCCCCTTGACCAATTGTGACTTGTGTTATGAGTTTCGAACGTTGACCGCACACTGTGAAACTCTTCTGGTCATGGTTAGTGGCATGTTTTTACTTTGGTCTATCACTCTACGTGGTTGCCACACTGTGTCACTGCGTATTGAAGGTCTTTGTGCTATTCATTTGATAGCTAGTGTTCCCAGACCATTTTAACCCCCTCTGACTATCTGTGACTCTTGTTGTGAGTTGTCAACATTGACGACATTAAATGAAAACATTTGGCCATGGTTAGTGACATATGCATACCTTGGTTAGTCACTGTGCATGGTAGCCACACTATGCCACTACATATTGAAGGTCTTTGTACTTGCTACTCGATGAATATTATTCACAAACCATTCTTCCCCCCCCCCCCATGACCATTTGTGGCTCGTGTTATGGGCTGTCAAAGTTTACCACACATTGTGACATTCGTTGGTCATGGTCAGTGACATATGCCTACTTTGGTTGGTCATTGTACATGGTAGCCACACTGTACCACTACTTGTTGGAGGTCCTTGTGCTTGCTAGTTGATACGTGGTGTTCTCAGACCACTGTGTTCCCCTCTGACCACTTGTGACCTGTATTATGAGTTGTCAACGTTGACCACACACAGCGGATTTCTTTGGACAAAGGCAGTACATATGCCTACTTTGGCCGGTCATTGTGCATGGTAGCCAGACCGTGCTATTACTGATTAAAGGCTTTTGTACTTGCTAGTTGACAACTGATATTCCCATACCATCGTTTCCCCCTCTGACCTTTTGTGACTTGTGTTATAAGTAGTGAACCTTGACCACCTAGATTGAAATTTCTTTGGTCATGGTCAGTGACATATGCCTAGTTTTGTTGTTTGGTGTGCATAGAAGCCACACCGTGCCAGTACGTATTGAATTTCTTTATCCTTTCTAGTCAATACATAGGGTGGCCAAACCATTGTCTCTCCCTCCAACAATTTGTGACTTGTAATATGAGTTGTGAATGTTGACCACACATAGTGGACTTCTTTGGTCATAGTCAGTGACGTATGCATCCTTTGGTTGGTCACTGTGCATGCTAGCCACACCGTGCCACTACTTGTTGAAGGTCTTTGTACTTGCTAGTTGATAACTAGTGTTCCCAGCCCATTGTTTCCCCACCTGACCATTTGTGACTCGTGTTTTGAGTTTGCAATGTTGACCACACACTGTGAAATTCTCTTGGTCATGGTTGGTGGCATGTGCTTATCTTGGTTTGTCACTGAACATAGTCGCCACGCTGTGTCACTACGTATTAAAGGTCTTTGTGCTTTATAGTTGATAGCTGATGTTCCCAGACCATTGCTACCCCCTCTGACCATCTGTGACTCTTGTTGTGAGTTGTCAACGGTGACCACATGAGGTGAAATTCTCTGGTCATGGTCGGTGACATATGCATACTTTGGTTGGTCACTGTGCATGGTAGGCACACTATGCTACTACACATTGAAGGTCGTTGTACTTGCTATTTGATAACTAGTATTCAAAAACCATTGTTTTCCCCCATTTGACCATTAGTGATTCGTGTTATGAGTTTTCAAGGTTGACCACACAAAGTGAAATTGTCTGGTCACGGTGAGTGATACATGCCTACTTTGGAAGGTCATACTGCATGCTAGCCACACAGTGCCACTACTTATTGAAGGTCCATGTGCTCGCTAGTTGATACCTGGTGTTCCCAAACCATTGTTTCCCCCTCTGGTCATTTGTGACTCGTACTATGAGTTGTCAACGTTGACCACACACAGCGGATTTCTTTGGTCAAAGGTATAACATATGCCTACTTTGGTCGGTCATTGTGTGTGCTACTACTTATTATAGGTCATTGTACTTGCTAGTTGAAAACTGATATTCCCATAGCATTGTTTCCCCCTCTCACCATTTCTGACTTGTGTTATGGGCTGTGAACGTTGGCCACCCATATTGAGATTCTTTGGTCATCGTCAGTGACATATGCCTGGTTTGGTTGCTTGGTGTGCATGGTAGCCACATCGTGCCACTACGTATCAAAGTGCTTTGTCCTTTCTAGTCGATACATAGGGTTCTTAAACCATTGTCTCTTTCTTTGACCAATTGTGACTCGTGTTATGAGTTGTGAATGTTGACGACACATAGTGGACTTCTTTGGTCATATTCAGTGACGCATGCATCCTTTGGTTGGTCAGTGTGCACGCTAGCCACACCGTACCACTTCTTGTTCAAGGTCTCTGTACTTGCTGTCGATAACTAGAGCTCCCAGCCAATTGTTTCCCCCTCTGACCATTTGTAACTCATGTTATGATTTTTTAACGTTGACCACACACTGTGAAACTCCTTTGGTCGTGGTTAGTGACATATGCTTGTTTTGGTTTATGAGTGTACGTGGTTGTCACACTGTGTAACTACCTATTGAAGGTCTTTGTGCTTTCTAGTTGATAGCTAGTGTTCCCAAACCATTGTTACCCTCTCTGACTATCTGTGACTCGTGATGCGTGTTGTCAACGTTGACCACATGAAGTGAAATTCTTTGGTCATGGTTAGTGACACATGCATACTTTGGTTGGTCACTGTGCATGGTAGCCACACTGTGCTACTACACCTTGAAGGTATTTGTGCTTGCTAGTTGATAACTAGTATTCACAAACCATTGTTTCATACTCTGACCATCTGTGACTTGTGCTATGAGTTATCAACGTTTACCACACATAGTGACATTCATTGGTCATGGTCGGAGACATATGCATACTTTGGTTGGTCATTGTGCATGGTATCCACACCGTGCCACCACCTACCGCAGATTTTTGTACTAGCTGGTTGATACATACTATTTCTAAACTACAGTTTCCCCCCTCTGAACATTTGTGACTCGTGTTATGAGTTGTCAATGTTGACCACACATAGTGGAATTCGTTCGTCATAGTCACTGACACATTCATTATTTGGTTGTTCATTGCGCATGGTAGCCACAATGTCCCACTAGGGTCGTTGTACTTGCTAGTTGATAACTAGTACTCGCAAACCATTGTTCCTCCCTCTGGCCATTTTGTACTTGTGTTCTGTGTTATCAAAGTTGACCACACATAGTGAAAAAATTTGGTCATGGTCAGTGGCACGTGCCTGCTTTGGTTGGTCATTGTACATGGTAGCCACACCCTGCCACCACTTATAGAAGGTCATTGTGCTAGCTAGTTGATACCTGGTGTTCCCAAACCATCGTTTCCCCCTGAGACCATTTGTGACTCGTATTATGAGTTTTCATCGTTGACCACACATAGCAGATTTCTTTGGTCAATGGCAGAACATATGCCTACTTTGGTCAGGTCGTTGTGCATGGTAGCCACACCATGCTACAACGTATTGAATGTTGTTGCACTTGCTAGTTGAAAACTGATATTCCCAGTCCATTGTTTTCCCCCTCTGACCATTTTTGACTCGTGGTATGGGCTGTAAACGTTGACCACCAATATTGAAATCCTTTGGTCATGGTCAGTGACACATGCCTAGTTTGGTCGTTCGGTGTGCATAGTAACCACACCGTGCCACTACGTATTGAGGTTCTTTTTCCTTTCTCGTCAATGCATGGGATTCCCAAACCATTTTATCTCCCTCTAACCATTTGTGATTCATGTTATGAGTTCTCAATGTTGACCACACATAATGCACTTCTTTGGTCATAGTCACTGAGGTTTGCATAACTTGGTTGGTCAATGTGCATGCTAGCCACACCGTGCCACTGCTTGTTGAAGGTATTTGTACTTGCTAGTTGATATCTAGTGTTCCCAGCCCATTTTAAGTCCCTCTAGCCATTTGTGACTCGTGTCATGAGTTTTCAACGTTGACCACACACTCTGAAATTGTTTTCGTAATGGTCAGCGGCATATGCTTTTCTTGGGTTGTCACTATACATGGTTTCCACGATGGGTCTCTGTGTATCGAAGGTCTTTTTGCTTTCTAGTTGATTGCTAGATTTCCCAGACCATTGCTACCCCAACTGTCTATCTGTGACTCTCGTTGTGAGTTGTCAACGTTAACCACATGAAGTGACATTCTTTGGTCATGGTTAGTGACGTATGCATACTTTCGTTGGTGAATGTGCATGGTAGCCACACTGTGCCACTACATATTGAATGTATTTGTACTTGCTAGTCGATAACTAGTAGTCACAAACCATTGCTCCCCCCTCTGACCATTTGTGACTCATGTTATGAGTTGACAAAGTTGACCCAACATATTGAAATTCCTTGGTCATTGTCAGTGACATATGCGAACTTTGGTTTGTCATCATGCATGGTAGCCACACCGTGCCACTACCTATAGCAGATATTTGTACTAGCTAGTTGATGTATAGTATTTCCAAACTACTGTTTCCCCTTCTGAACATTTGTGACCCTTGTTATGAGTTGTCAATGATGACCACTCATTGTGGAATTCTTTTGTCATGGTCTGTGACACATACATGCTTTGGTTGGTCATTGTGCATGGTAGCCACACTCTGCCACTGCATATTGAAGGTCTTTGTACTCGCTAGTAGACAACTAGTATTCACAAACCATTGTTTTCCCCTCTGATCATTTTTGACTCATGTTATGAGCTGTCAAAGTCCACCACACATAATGACATTCTTTCTTCATGCTCAGTGACATATGCCTACTTTGGTTGGTCATTATACATGGTAACCATACCATGCCACTACTTATTGAAGGTCCTTCAGCTTGATACCTAGTGTTCCCAAACCATTATTTATCCCTCTGACCATTTGTGACTTGTACTATGAGTT
>SZWC01018078.1:8160-35859 GCA_023375785.1 Penium margaritaceum | reverse complement strand
CCCCCCCCCCCCTCTGTTCATTTGTGATTCGTGTTATGGGTTGTGAACGTTGACCACCCATACTCAAATTCTTTGGTCATGGTCAGTGACATATGCCTAATTTGGTTGTTTGGTGTGCATAGTAACCACACCATGCCACTGCGTACTGAAGTTTTTTGTTCTTTCTAGTTGATACACAGAGTTACGTAACCATTGTCTACCCCTCTGACCATCTGTGACTCGTGTCATGAGTTGTGAATGTTGAACACACATAGTTGACTTCTTTGGTCATAGCTAGCAACACATGCATCCTTTGGTTGGTCACCGTGCACGCTAGCCAGACCGTGCCACTACTTGTTGAATGTCTTTGTCCTTGCTAGTTGATAACTACTGTTCCCAACCCATTGTTTTGCCCTCTCACCATTTGTGACTCGTGCTATGAGTTTGCAAAGTTGACCACACACTATGAAATTCTTTTGGTCATGGTTAGTGGCATGTGCTCATTTTGTTTTGAGACTGTACATGGTTGCCATGCTGTGCTTCTACGTATTGAAGGTCTTTGTGCTTTCTATTTGATAGCTAGTGTTCGCAAACCATAGTTCCCCCCTCTAAATATCTCTGACTAATGTTGTGAGTTGTCAATGTTGACCACATTAAGTGAAATTCTTTAACCATGGTCAGTGATGTATGCATACTTTGGTTGGTCACTGTGCATGGTAGCCACACCGTGCAACTACACATTGAAGGTGTTTGTACTTGCTAGATGATAACTAGTATTCATAAACCATTGTTTCCCCCTCTGACCATTTGTGACTCGTGTTTTGAGTTGCTAAAGTTTACCACACATACCGACATTCTTTGGCCATGGTCAGTTCCATATGCCTACTTTGGTTCGTCATCATGTCTCGTATCCACACCGTGCCACTACTTATTGAAGGTCCTTGTGCTTGCTAATTGATACCCGGTGCTCCCAAACCATTTTCCCCAAATGACCATTCGTGACTCGTATTATGAGTTGTCAACGTTGACCACACACAGCGGATTTCTTTGGTCAAAGGCAATACATATTCCTACTTTGGTCCGTTGTTTTGCATGGTAGCCACACCGTGCTACTACTAATCGAAGGTCGTTGTACGTGCTAGTTGGAAACTGATGTTCCCCGACCATTGTTTCCCCCTCTGCCCATTTGTGACTCGTGTTATGGGTTGTGAACGTTGACCACCCATATTGAAATTCTCTGGTCATGGTCAGTGACATATGCCTAGTCTGGTTGTTTGGTGTGCATAGTAGGCACACCGTGCCACTACGTATTGAAGTTTGTTGTCCTTTGTAGTCGGTGCATAGGGTTCTTAAATCATTGTATCTCCCTCTGACCATTTGTGACTTGTGTTACGAGTTGTCATTGTTTACCATACGTAGTGGACTTCTTTGGTCATGGTCAACGGTGTATGCATCCTTTGCTTGGTCACTGTGCACGCTAGCCACACCATGCCACTACTTGTTGAAGGTCTTTGTACTTGCTAGTTGATAACTTGTGTTCCCAACCCATTTTTCCCCCTTTGACCACTTGTGACTTGTGTTATGAGTTTTCACATTGACCACACACTGTGAACTTCTTCTGGTCATGACTAGTGGCATATGCTTATCTTGGTTTGCCACTGTACATGGTTGCCACACCATGTCACTACGTTTTGAAGGTATTTGTGCTTTCTAGTTGATAGCTAGTGCTCCGAAACCATTGTTCCCCCCTCTGACTATCTGTGAATCTTTTTGTGGGTTGGCAACGTTGACCACGTGAAGTGAGATTCTTTGGTCATGGTCAGTGACATATGCATGCTTTGGTTGGTCACTGTGCATGGTAGCCACACCGTGCAACTACACACTGAAGGTATTTGTACTTGATAGTTGATAACTAGTATTCACAAACCATTGTTTTCCCCTTTGACCATTTGTGACTCGTGTTATGAATTGTGAACGTTTCCCACACATAGTAAAAATCTTTGGTCACGGTCAGTGACTCATACCTACTTTTGTTGGTCATTGTACATGGTAGCCACACCGTACCATTACTTATTGAATGTCCTTGTACTTGCTAGTTGATACCTCGTGTTCCCAAATAATTGTTTCCCCCTCAAACAAGTTGTGCTTTGTATTATGAGTTGTCAACGTTGACCACACACAGCGGATTTGTTTGGTCAAAGGCAGTACATATGCCTACTTTGGTCGATCATCGTGCATGGTAACCAAACTGTGCCACTACTTATTGATGGTTCTTGTTATTTCTAGTTGAAAACTGATATTCCCATACCACTGTTTCCCCCTGTGACCATTCGTGACTCCTCTTATCGGTTGTGAACGTTGACCACCCATATTGAAATTAGTTGGTTATTGTCATTGACATATGCCTAGTTTGGTTGTTTGGTGTGCATAGTAGCCACACCTTGCCACTACGTATTGAAGTTCTTTGTCCTTCCCAGTCGATACATAGGGTCACCAAACCATTGTCTCTCCCTCTGACCATTTGTGACTCGTGTCATGAGATGTGAATGATGACCACACATAGTGGACTTCTTTGGTATTAGTCAGTGAAGCATGCATCCTCTAGCTGGTCACAGTGTATGCTAGCCACACCGTGCCAGTACTTGTTAAAGGTCTGTGTACTTGCTGGTTGATAAATAGTATTCCCAGTTCATTTTTCCCTCTCTAACCATTTCTGACTCGTGTTATGAGTTTTCAACGTTGACCACACACTGTGAAAGTCTTTTGGTTATGGTTAGTGGCATACGCTTATCTTTGTTTGTCACTCTACATGGTTACCACGCTGTGTCACTGCGTATTGAATGTCTTTGTTCTTTCTAGTTGATAGCTAGTGTTCCCAAACCATTGTTGCCACTTGCGACTATCTGTGACTCATGTTGTGAGCTGTCAACATTGACCACATGAAGTGAAGTTACTTGGTCATGATCAGTGACATATGCGTACTTTGGTTGGTCGCTGAGCATGGTAGACACACTGTGCTACTAAACATTGAAGGTCTTTGCACATGCTAGTTGATAACTAGTATTCACAAACCATTGTTTCCCCTTATAACCATTGTGAGTTGTGTTTTGAGTTGTTAACGTTTACCACACATAGTGACATTCTTTGGTCATGGTCAGTGACATGTGCATACTTTGGTTGGTCATCGTGCATGGTACCCACACTGTGCCACTACATATCGAAGGTCCTTCTACTTGCTAGTTGAAACCTGGTGTTCCCAAACTTTTTTCCCCCCTTTGACCATTTGTGACTCGTGTTATGATTGGTCAACGTTGACCACATGCAGCTGAGTTCTTTGGTCAAAGGCAGTACATATGCCTACTTTGGTCGGTCGTTGTGCATGGTAGCCACACCGTGCTACTATTGATTGAAGGTCGTTGTACTTGCTAGTTGAAGACTAATATGCCCAGACCATTGTTCCCCCCTCTGACCATTTGTGACTCGTGTTATGTGTTGTGAATGTTGACCACCCATATTGAAATTCTCTCGTCATGGTCAGTGACATATGCATAGCTTTTTTTGTTCGGTGTGCATAGTAGCCACACCGTGCCACTGCGTACTGAATTTCGTTGTCTCGTCTAGTCAATACATAGGGTTCTCAAACCATTGTCTCTCCCTTTGACCATTTGTGACTCGTGTTATGAGTTGTCAATGTTGACCACACATAGTGGACTTCTTTGGTCACAATTAGTGACGTATGCATCCTTTGATTGATCACTGTGTGTGCTAGCCACACCGTGCCACTACTTGTTAAAGGTCTTCGTACTTGCTAGTTGATAACTCATGTTCCCAGCCCATTGTTTCCCCCTCTGACCATTTGTGACTTGTGTGATGAGTTTTCGACGTTGAACACACACTGTGAAGTTGTTATGGTAATGGTTAGTAGCATATGCCTACTTTGGTCTGTCAATGTACATGGTTTCCGCGTCGTGTCATTACGTATTGAAGGTATTTGTGCTTTCTAGTATATAGCTAGTGTTCCCAAACCATTGGTACCCCCCTCTGACTATCTGTGATTCGTGTTGTGAGTTGTCAACGTTAACCACATGGAGTGAAATTCTTTGGTCATGGCCAGTTACATATGCATACTTTGGCTGGTCACCGTGCATGGTAGCCACACTGTGCTCCTACAAAATGAAGGTAGTTGTACTTGCTAGTCGATAAGTAGTATTCACAAGCCATTGTTTCCAACTTTGTGTTGCAAGATAGGATGGTCGAATGTTACAAAAAAAATGCAAAACAGCGCACACCCAATACAAAATCAGTGAAGATCAACACAAGCTTACCCAGCTAGATATACACACCGCAACGATAGAGAGAAAGGAAACATCTTTCATTAACTCCAAGTGCTTGGTACACTGCTACTACAAGCTAGGTACACAAGAGTAAAAGGAAAAGGAGAATGAGCCAGGCTAAATACCCCGCTTGCCTTTGCTGCTGCTCGTCTTGCTCTGCTGAACAGTATTGTCGTCCTTGGTTGCCGTCTTCAATCTGCCCGCTTCGCTCGGCTGCTGTTTGGGTGTCGTTTGGGTGACCTTGCTTCCAGTAGATGGTCACTGCTCGGGTGTGGTCTAGAATCTCGAACATCACCCCCATACATTCTTTGAGAAACATGCACTAGTCGTCAAACGTAGATCGTCCATCGGACAGTTGCTGCATCATCAACCGCTTGATAGTTATCGATCAGTTATGTCCCCCCCCCCCCCCCCCCCGATGTCTGGATCCTGCCTTTGCTCTACTTTATGCGGACGGACAATCCGGTCACTCTGTGGCTCAACTTCTGCCGAGTGTGCCACGTCGGCCTCCTGCTTGGGTACTACCCAAACATCTGCAACACCGAACCACTCCATGTAATCATGCAATACTCCACTGAGTACATCGCACTCATCACCCATACACATATCAGGTACATCAGTGGGCAGGGGAGGCACGGCAGAGTCCTCTCTCCTGACCCTGGGCGCAGGTAGTCGGTAGGGTAGGATAGATCACGGAGGGGCAGGGGAGAGGTATCGGTACCTCTCCCTTGCCTCTCTGGGGTTTTGCCCATTTTGTGAAACTCATTTCCAACAATCCCCCCTGTGAGTTTCAAGCCATAGAAATGGATACTGCTCCCGCCTTCTTGTGCGGTTTGTTTGTTCCACGCTCCCTTGTCCCTCAGCCTCTCATCCACATTCTCGTCTTCATAGTTGAGTGAGCCGGGTTACAAAAAAGATTTGCTCACACTCCCTCACAATTTTATGTATGGTTTTGGAGATCAAAAAGAGAGAATCCCCCCTGCAAAGATCAATCATCCTCCCTGGTCCAATCCTCGCATTGGATGGCCAGGGTTACATGGTCCATACACATTCGCAGTCCATAATCAGTCCGATGGGGCTGCATAATGTTTCATGCTGGGGCCCATACATGCTTTTGTGAACATTTCTTCAGCCTGTTGCTTTGTGCCAACATACTCAAGGTGCACATATCCCTCTTCCACAGCATCTTGCACATAATGATATTGTCTTTTGACATGCTTTGTGCAATCATGGAGTACGGGGTCCTCGCTGAGCGCGATCGTTCCCTCATTGTCGCAGACGATCACGGTTGGTTCCATCTGGCTGAATCCCAGATTTTCCAGCAACATGCGCAACCAGACAGCTTCCCTGGTTGCCTCACTTGCGGCAATATATTCCGCCTTGGTAGACGACAGGGCCACCACGGATTGTTTTTTTAACGCCAGCTCACGAGTCATAATCCAGAAGTGGATTTGCTGGTACTCTTGTTGCCCGATAAGTCTGCATCACATAATCCAACCAAGGGAACGGCACCCTGTGGAGTGTACCAAATGCTCTGCTCTGTGTTGCATTTCAGGTATTTGATGCACCTTTTGGCAGCAGTCACGTGATTGACTGTGGGGGTTTTGCATCCCTGACTTAGCAGCCCGACTGCATAGGAAAGATCTGGCCTTGTCCCAACACTGGCGTACATCATGGAATCGACCAAGCTGGGAAACAGCTTAGTGTCCTTGGGATCAGCAAGGAGGTCAACTGTCACAGGCTTGGTCAAGCCATGATCCACGGGAAGTGGAGTCCCTGTAGGGTGAGGCGGACTTAGGCCAAATTTGTCGGCCATACGGGAGATGTAGGTACTATGCGACAGTGTGACCTCCAACGGATCACGACACTGGTGAATCTGGATCCCATGGTAGAACCGGAGAGGGCCTATGTTGCTCGTTTCAAAGGTTGCTGACAGGGCCTGCTTGAATGAAGCGATGATAACCAGGGAGCGCCCAAACAGGATGAGGTCGTCCACGTATAGGATGAAACCAAGGTTGTCGATGCCATCCTTGTAGTAAACGGAGTGATCACTGTGAAGACGTTTGAGGCCTTGACTCAGAAAGAAGTCATGGATGCGCTTGTACCATTGACGAGGGGCCTGTTTGAGGTCGTAGAGGGCTTTGAGCAGACGGAAAACCTTGTCCCCCCCCCCTTCGGCTGCACAAAGCATTCAGGCCGAGACATATACACCACCTCCTCCAAATTGCCATTGAGAAAAGCAGACTTCACGTCCATTTGGTGGAGGTACCACTACTGCTCAGCCGCCAGGGCCAGGGTAACATGAACGGAGATGTATCTGGCAACAAGGGCAAATGCATCGCTGTAACTGACCCCCTGAACCTGAATGTAGCCGCGCGCCACCAAGTGCGCCTTGTATCTGTCGGGCGTACCATGCTCGTCAAGCTTGCGCTTGAACACCCATTTGCAGGAGCCAATGGGGGCACCAGGAGGAATGTCGACCAGGTCCCAGGTGCGTTGTTTTTGCAGCTGCTCAAACTCGCTGACAGCTGCAGCATGCCTGTCTGCAGAGTCAGGACGGCCCATAGCGTCCTTGTACCTGACCGGGTCAACAACCTGAACAACAAGGGCCAGATCCGGAGAAGGGTGGAAGTGAGACGGAGGAGAAAAAATGGGTGAAGGAGGACTGGAAAGAGTGGCATCCGAGGCCACAGAGGAGCGGGGAGAGATCAGGGCAGCGAGGGCGTGGAGCTTGGCAACGCGAGCTGAGCGGCGTGGTGGATCATCAGTTCGCCAGCCAAAGGGCCAGTTTGGACGTCGTGGAGCTGGAGGCAAAGGTGGTGGAGGCAGNAGGGCCAGATCCGGAGAAGGGTGGAAGTGAGACGGAGGAGAAAAAATGGGTGAAGGAGGACTGGAAAGAGTGGCATCCGAGGCCACAGAGGAGCGGGGAGAGATCAGGGCAGCGAGGGCGTGGAGCTTGGCAACGCGAGCTGAGCGGCGTGGTGGATCATCAGTTCGCCAGCCAAAGGGCCAGTTTGGACGTCGTGGAGCTGGAGGCAAAGGTGGTGGAGGCGGAGGTGGTGGTGGTGCAGGCGCATGCATGGGGCCTTTGTCAGCTGCAGGAATGATAGGAGGAAGAACACCACCATGTTTGTCCTGGCCATGCTCAATAGGATGCTGAGGAGGAAGTGCAGGATGGGAGTAAAGATGAATGATATGAAGAGGAGGTGGCTCAGAGGCAGCCGCGATGCGATCCCGCAGTGTTTCATTGCACGTTGCGCTGCGGCTTCGAACAATTTGTCGACCCGTCGGGTCCCAGGGGCAGTATATCTGGCTTTTGTCATCGTAGCCCACGAGGATGCCTTTCTTGGTGTGGGAACCCAGTTTGTCGTGGGCTGATGCCGTGACCCAGGCATAGGCCGTACTGCCAAAGACTTTGAGATTTACAATATTGGGCTTACGGCCTGTGTAGACTTCATGTGGAGTGCTTTTGCCTTTGAGACGTTTGCACGGAAGTTTGTTGAGGAGATAGCTTGCAGTATTGACAGCTTCAGCCCAAAAACCAGAGGGCAATTCCGCAGCATGAAGCATAGACCGAGCTTTCTCCAAGAGAGTGCGATTCATACGCTCAGCTCAACTATTTCGCTGAGGCGTGTGAGGCACAATTTTCTGATGATGGATGCCGTGACCGGCATAAAAATCTGCAAGAACTTTGTTCACAAACTCTCCTCCATTATCGGATCCTACAGCCTTCACCCGTTTGTCAGTTTCATTCTCCACCATTTTGATCCGGGTGATGATGTGATCGGCTGCTTCAGATTTGTGGCGGAGGAATCCGAGCCACACATGATGAGTGAAATCATCCAGGAGGACAAGAAAGTAGTGCTTTCCTGAGATAGACGCATGCTTGATACAGCATGGATCCATGTGAACAAGGTGAAGGTTGTCAGATGCACTGACATCGGAATGTGTAGGGAAGGGTTCCTGAGCTTGCTTTCCAGTGAGCCAGCCTTCACAGCAGAAGTTGTTGGGTTTGGTGAGATTTATGGGTAATGAGTCTACCAACTCTTCACTGGACATGGACAGGAGAGTCCCAAATCTAACATGCCCAAAACTCTGATGCCAGAGAATGGAGAGAGCATCGTGTCGGACAGGTGGTGCAGGTGTGGAGTCCACTGCTGCCAGGGCAACTTCTGTAGTCCCTTCATCAGCTTCTGTGCCCAGTGTTGGTAAAATGGTAGTGTTGCCTTCCCTCTTGGCTTCAGCCACAAATTTTCCACCCATGGCATAGATCTTGCAGCTTTTATCTGCTTAAAAAATGATTCGGCAGCCTTTGTCATTAAGTCTGGTAACAGAAAGAAGATTTGCTACAAGTTCTGGCACGATTAGGACATCAGAAAAAATACGGAGGCCACTTTGCCTTCAAAAGAGATAGAGACTCGTACTGTCCCAGCAACAACGGCAGGGATAATGCGTCCGTCACCAAGCCGCACTGGCTTGGGTTTTTTTAACTCGTTGACATCCACAAACCAAGTGCGATTGTAGGTCATGTGGCGGGTGCTGCCAAAATCAATAACCCAGGCAAGGATGCCGGCGGCAAGTACGAAGGCACTGTCAATTGAGCACAACGCCAGTTCTTCCATAATGAATTCAGTAGAATTGGATGGTGGTTGCTGGGTTGAAGTTGACAGGGATGGAGCTGTTGGTGTGTCCTCCACAGAGGGGATGAAGTTGATTGCCGTGTTGCTTGCCCCACTGGTCTGATGTCCAGTGGCCTCCATTTGATGCATGAGTTATAACCATCCTTCAAACATCTGCGTCATCATCTGTTGCAAGTTTCCAAGAAGACTATAATCTGCTTGTGCTGATGACAGTTCAGTTGTGAGAAACGCATGTTGTGGAGCTGGAAAGCAAGGGCGTCATGGTTTATCACAGTATCTGTTCAAGTGTCCAGACTGCTGGCAGTTCAAGCACTTTACATGTTCAAAACCTTTTGCTGCCTGGTGCACCAGATGGGATGATGCCGCTTTGAGAGTGGAGCCGCTGAGGAGGTTGTGAGGAAAAATGGAAATTTGCAATTCCTCCTTGTCCATGGCCTTGACACCTGGGCCGATGGTTGTGATGGTTTTGATGTCGCATCCTGGCCGTCAGAGCTGCTTCAATGCCATCTGGGGTTCTGATATGATTTTATTCTGCGCGCAATAGGGTCTCACAATCACGTTCAAGGGTTAGTTTGTATGCTCCGACTGGTGTTCATACTTGTGCTAGTGTTGCAGGAAATCCTTGATTTGCATTAGCTCCTGCTTTTCCTCCTGGTGCTGGCAAGAGTCTGGCTGCTTCAAGAGTCTGTAGTCTTGAATCAAACGTTGCTCCTTGTTCTTGAAACTCCAGCAGTTGTTCAACTGTTGTGTCAAATCTGGTGGGTAGACTGCAAACAGACGTAGTACCACCACCTTTTCAGATAGCGCTTGTCCCATGGACTTGATCCGTTCAACAAGCTGCTTTTGATGTGTTACATGGTCCCCCAGTCTGGTGGTGTCGCTCATCTTTAGCTTGCGGAACTGAATGAATAGGTTGTGAAGTTCTGAGTCACTGACTTTGTGATAATGTTGTCGTAAAGTAATCCATGCAGACTTCGGATTCAAAGTGTTGTTGTTGTCTTTGATACGGAGTTTTAGCCTATCTGAAAGTTGCATGGCCAGAATGGCAAAGGCCTGATCACAGCGTCTCATCCATTGTAGCTTCTCTTCAGCAGTATCGTTTGCATCAAGAGACTCTTCGTAAGGATCTGAAACAACTCCCCATATTACGTTGGCTAGAAACGCCATATTCATGTTGAATGCGATTTTGTTGTAGTCTGCTCCATCAAATGGCTGTATCTTGAAGTGATCACCCATGATGCCTCCGCTAAAGTTGGCCATGGCTTCTGTTGTTGTCGTCAGACGGCAGGGGACAGCACAACCAGTCTGCAATGTGTTTTGCAACAAACCTGCTCTGATACTACTTGTTGTAGGATAGGATCGCTGTATGTCACAAAACAAATGCGAGACAGCGCAGAACCAATTGCAGAATGAGTGAAGATCAACACATGCTTACACAGCCAAATCTACACAATGAAATGAGAGAGAGAAAGGAAATCTCTTTCATTAACTCCAAGTGATGGGTAAAGTGCTACCACAATCTAGGTACACAAGAGTAAAAAGAAAAAGGAGAACGAGCCAGGCTAAATACCTCACTGGCCTTCACTACTGCTCGTCTCGCTCCGCTGAACAGTAGTGCCGTCCTCGGTTGCCGTCTTCAAACTGCCGGCTTTGCTGGGCTGCTGTTTGGGTGTCGTTTGGGTGACTTTGCTTCCGGCATATGGCCACTGCTTGAGTGTGGTCTTGACTCTCGAATATTACCCTCAGAACCTCTGTGATGAATACGCACAAGTCGTCAGCCGTATATTGTTCATCCGACAGTTGCCGCATCATCAACTGCTAGATAGGTATCAATCGGTTATGTCCCCCCTGATGTCCGGATCCTGCCTTTACTCTACTTTATGCAGACTGACAGTCCGGTCACTTTGTGGCTCAACTTCTGCCGAGTGTGCCACGTTAGCCTCCTGCTTGGGTTCTACCCAAACTTCCACAGCACAGAACCACTCCATGTAACTACGCAATAATCAACTCAATACATTGCACTCATCACCAGTACACATATCTAAATACAGGTACATCAGTGGGCAGGGGAGGCACGGCAGAGCCCTCTCTCCTGACACCGGGAACAGGTAGTCGGTAAGTTAAGATAGGTCACGCAGGGGCAAGGGAGATGTATTGGTACCTATCCCCTACCTCTCTGTAGCTTTGCCCATTTTGTGAAACTCATTTCCAGCACTCTCACCATTCGTGACTCATGTTATAAGTTGTCAACGTTTACCACACATATAGACATTCTTTGGTCATGGTCAGTGACATATGGGTACTTTGGTTGGTCATCGTGCATGGTATCCACACCGTGCCACTACCTATAGCAGATATTTGTACTAGCTAGTTGATACATAGTATATCCAAAATAAATGTTTCCCCCTCTGTACATTTGTGAATCGTATTAGGAGTTGTCAATGTTGACCACACACAGCGGATTTCTTTGGTCAAAGGCAGTACATATGCCTAATTTGGTCGGTTATTGTGCATGGTAGCCAGACCGTGCTACTACTGATTGAACGTTGTTGTACTTGCTAGTTGAAAACTGATGTGTCCAGACCATTGTTTCCCCCTCTGACCATTTGTGACTCATGTTATGGGTTGTGAACGTTGACCACCCATATTGAAGTGTTTTGTTCATGGTCAGTGACATATGCCTATTTTGGTTGTTTGGTGTGCATAGTAGCCACACCGTGCCACTACGTATTGAAGTTTGTTGTCCTTTTCCATTTGATACTTAGGGTTCCCAAACCATTGTCTCTCTCCCTCTCTGCCCATCTGTGACTCCTGTTATAAGTTGTCCATGTTGACCACACATAGTAGACTTCTCTGGTCATTACCAGTGACATATGCATCATTTGGTTGGTCACTGTGCACGCTAGCCACACCGTGCCACTACTTGTTGAAGGCCTTTGTACTTGCAAGTTGATAATTATAAGTCCCAGTCCGTTGTTTCCCCCCTGTGGAAATTTGTGGCTTGTTTTATGAGTTTTCAACGTTGAGCACACACTGTGAACTGTTTTTGGTCATGGTTAGTGACATCTTTCTGCTTTGGTTTGTCACCGTACATGGTTGCCACGCCATTTCAATACATATTAGAGGTCTTTGTGCTTACTAGTTGATAGCTAGTGTTCCCAAACCATTGTTACCCCCTCTGACTATCCGTGACTCTTTTTGTGAATTTTTAACGTTGACCACATGAAGTGGGATTCTTGGGTCATGGTCAGTGACATATGCATGCTTTGGTCGGTCACAATGCATGGTAACCACAGTGTGCTACTACACATCAAAGGTGTTTTTACTTGCTAGTCGATAACTATTTTTCACAACCCATTGTTTCCCCCTCTGACAATTGTTGACTCGTGCTATGAGTTGCCAAAGTTTACGGACAGTGAAAATCATTGGTCATGGTCAGTGACACATGCCTACTTTGGTTGGTCATTGTGCATGGTAGCCATACCGTGCCCCTATGTATTGAAGGTTCTTGTGCTTGCTAGTTGATACCTTGTGTTCCCAAACCATTGTTTCCCCCTCCAACAATTTATGACTCGTATTATGAGTTGTCAACGTTGACCAAACACAGCGGATGTCTTTGGTGAAAGGCAGTACATATGCCTACTTCTTTTGGTTATTGTGCATGGTTGCAACACCATGCTACTACTTATCGAAGGTCATTGTACTTGCTAGTTGAAACATGATATTCCCAGACCATTGTTTCCCCCTCTGACCATCTGTGAATCGTGCTATAGGTAGTGAATGTTGACCACCCGTATTGAAATTATTTGGTCATGGTCAGTGACATATGCCTAGTTTGGTTGTTCAGTGTGCATAGTAGCCACACCGTGCCACTACGTGTTGAAGGCCTCTGTCCTTTGTAGTCGATACATAGGGTTAAAAAACCATTGTCTCTTCCTCTGACCATTTGTGACTCATGTTATGAGTTGTGAATGTTGACCACACGTATTGGACTTCTTTGGTCATAGATAGTGACGCATGCATCCTTTGGTTGGTCACTGTGTACGCTAGCCACACCGTGCCACTACTTGTTGAAGGTCTCTGTACTTGCTAGTTGATAACTAGTGTTCCCAATCCATTGTTTTCCCCTCTGACAATTTGTGCCTCGTGTTATGACTTTTCAACGTTGACCACCCACTGTGAAAGTCTTTTGGTCATTGTTAGTGGCATATGCTTATTTTGGTTTGTCACTATACATGGTTGCCAAGCTGTGTCACTACCTACTCAAGGACTTTGTTCTTGCTAGCTGATATCTAGTGTTCCCAAACCATTGTTACCTCCTGTGACTATCTGTGACTCATGGTGTGAGTTGTCAATGTTGACCACATGAAGTGAAATTCTTTGGTCATGGTCAGTGACGTATGCATACTTTGGTTGGTCGCTGTGCATGGTAGCCACACTCTGCTACTACACATTGAAGGTCTTTGTACATGTTAATAGATTACTAGTATTCACAAACCATTGTCTTCCCCTCTGACCATTTGTGATTCTTGGTTTGAGTTGATAAAGTTTACCACACATAGTGACTTTCTTTGGTCATGGCCAGTGACACATGCGTACTTTGGTTTGTCATCATGCATGGTATCCACACCGTGCCACTACCTATAGCAGAGTTTTATACTAGCTACTTCATATATAGTATTTCCAAATAAATGTTTCCCCCTCTGAACATTTGTGACTCGAACTAGGAGCTGGCAACGTTGACCACACACAGCGGATTTCTTTGGTCAGAGGCAGTACACATGCCTACTTTGGTTGGTCATTGTGCATGGTAGCCACACTGTGCTACTACTGGTTGAAGGTCGTTGTACTTGCTTGTTGGAAACTGATGATTTGAGACCATGTTTCCCCTCCTGACCATTTGTGGCTCATGTTATGGGTTGTGAACATTGACAACCCATGTTGAATTGTTTTGGTCATGGGCAGTGACATATGCCTAGTTTGGTTGTTCCGTGTGCATAGCAGCCACACCGTGCTACTACGCATTCAATTTTGTTGTTCTTTCTAGTTGATACATAGGGTTTCCAAACCATTGTCTCTCTCTCTGACCATTTGTGACTCGTGTTATGAGTTGTCAATGTTGACTACACGTAGTGGACTTCTTTGGTCATTGTCACTCACGTATGCATCCTTTAGTTGGTCAATGTGCACGCTAGACACACCGTGCCACTACTTGTTGAAGGTCTGTGTATTTGCTAGTTGATAACTGTAACTCCTAACCCATTGTTTCCCCCTCTAACCATTTGTGACTCGTGTTATGAGTTTTCAACGTTGACCACACACTGTGAAGTCGTTTTGGTCATGGTTAGTGACATATGCCTACTTTGGTTTGTCATTGTACATGGTTGCCATGCCGTGTCACTACGTATTGAATGTCTTTGTGCTTTCCAACTAATGGCTAGTGTTCCCAAACCATTGGTACCTCTCTGACTATCTATGACTCTTTTTGTGAGTTGTCAACGTTGACCACATGAAGTGAAATTCTTTGGTCATGTTCAATGACATATACATGCTTTGGTCGGTCACAATGCGTGTTAGCCAGAGTGTGATACTACACATTGAAGGTTTTCATACTTGCGAGTCGATGACTAGTATTCACAAACCATTGTTTCCCCCTCTGACCATTTTTGACTCGTGTTATGAGTTGACAAGGTAAACCATACATAGTGAAATGCTTTGGTCATGGTCAGTGACACATGCCTACTTTGGTTGGTCATTGTCCATGGTAGCCATACCGTGCCACTACTTATTGAAGGTCCGTGTCCTTGCTAGTTGATACCTGGTGTTCCCTTACCATTTTTCCCCCTCTAACAGTTTGTGACTCGTATTTTTTGTTGTCAACGTTGACCACACACACCGGATTTCTTTGGTCAAAGGCAATACATATGCCTCATTTGGTTTGTCATTGTGCATGCTAGTCACACTGTGCTACTACGTATTGAGTGGCGTTGTACTTGATAGTTGAAAACTGTTATTCCCAGACCATTATTTCCCCCTCTGGTCATATGTGAATCGTGTTATGGGTTGTGAACGTAGACCACCCATATTGAAATTCTTTGGTCATGGTTAGTGACAGATGCCTAGTCAGGTTGTTCGGTGTGCATAGGAGCCACACCGTCCCACTACGTATTGAAGGTGTCTTTTCTAGTCGATACATAGGGCTACGAGACCATTGTCTCTTTATCTGACAATTTGTGGCTAGTGTTATGAGTTGTGAGTATTTACCACCCATATTAGACTTATTTGGTCATAGTCAGTGACGCATGCATCCTTTGGTTGGTCACCGTGTACGCTAGCCACACCGTGCGACTACTTGTTGAAGGTCTTTGTCCTTGCTAGTTGATAACTGGTATTCCCAATCCATTGTTTCCCCCTCTTACCATTTGTTACTCGTGTTATAAGATTTAAACGTTGACAACACACTTTGAATGTGTTTTCGTCATTGTTAGTGGCATATGCTTCTTTTGGTTTGGCATTGTACATGGTTGCCATGCTGTGTCACTACGTACTGGAGCTCTTTGTGATTTCTAGCTGAAAGCTAGTGTTCCCAAACCAATGTTACCCCCTGTGAATATCTGTGACTCATGTTGTGAGTTGTCAACGTTGACCACATGTAGTGAAATTCTTTGGTCATGGTCAGTGACATATGCATACTTTGGTTGGTCACTGTGCATGGTAGCCACACTGTGCAACTACACATTGAATGTCTTTGTACATGCTAGTGGATGTCTGGGATTCACAATCCATTGTGTCCCCCTCTGACCATTTGTGACTCGTATTTTGAGTTGTTAAAGGTCACCACACATAGTGACATTCTTTGGTGGTGGTCCGTGACATATGCATACTTTGCATTGTCATCATGCATGGTATCCACACCGTGCCACTACTTATTGAAGGTTCTTGTGCTTGTTAGTTGATACATGGTGTTCCCAGACCATTTTTACCCCTCTGACGATTTGTGACTTGTATTATGAGTTGTCAATGCTGACCACATACAGTGAATTTCTTTGGTCAAAGGCAAAACGTACGCCTACTCTGGTCGGTCATTGTGCATGGTAGCCACACCGTGCTACCACCAATTCAAGGTCGTTGTGCTTGCTATTTGATAACTGATATTCCCAGACCATTGTTTCCCCCTCTCACCATATGTAGCTCGGGGTATGAGTAGTAAATGTTCAACACACGTGCTGGACTTCTTTGGTCATAGTCAGTGACGTGTGCATCCTTTTGTTGGTCACAGTGCATGCTAGCCACACCGTGCCACTACTTGTTGAAGGTCTTTGTACTTGCTAGTTGATGACTAGTGTTCCCAACCAATTGCTTCCCCCCTCTGACCATTTGTGACTCGTGTTATGAGTTTTTAACGTTGACCACACCCGGTGAACTTTTGTCGGTCATGGTTAGTGGCATATGCCTTTTTTGGTTTGTCACTATACATTGTTCTCACAATGTGTCACCACGTATTGAAGGTCTTTGTGCTTTCTAGTTGATAACTAGTGTTCCAAAACCATTGATATCCCGTTTTACTATCTGTGACTCTTGTTGTGATTTGTCAATGTTGACGACATGAAGTGAAATTCTTTGGTCATGGTCAGTGACATATGCATACTTTGGTTAGTCACTGTGCATGGTAGCCACACTGTGCCACTACACATTGAAGGTCTTTGTACATGCTAGTGGATAACTAGTATTCACAAACCATTATTTCCCCCTGTGACCATTTGTGACTCATGTTTTGAGCTGTTAAAGGTCACCACACATAGTGACATTCTTTGGTCATGGTCAGTGACATATGCGTACTTTGGTTGGTCATCATTCATGTTATCCACACCGTGCCACTACTTATTGAAGATCCTTCTGCTTGCTAATTGAAACATGATGTTCCCAACCCATTTTCCCCCCTCTGATTATTTGTGACTCGTGTTATGAGCTGTCAACGTTGACCACATACAACGGATTTCTTTGGTCAAAGGCAGTACATACGCCTACTTTGGTCGTTCATTGTGCATGGTAGCCACACCGTGCTACCATAGATTCAAGGTCGTTGTGCTTGCTAGTGGAAAGCTGATATTCTCAGACCATTGTTTCCCCCTCTGACTATTTGTGACTCGTGTTATGGATTCTGAGTGTTGACCACCCATCTTGAAATTCTCTAGTCGTGGTCAGTGACACATGCCTGGTTTGGTTGTTTGGTGTGCATAGTAGCCATACCGTGCCACTACGTATTGAAGTTCTTTGTCCTTAACAGTTGAAACATAGAGTTCCCAGACCATTGTATCTCCCATTGACCATTTGTGACTCGTATTATGAGTTGATAATGTTGACCACACGTAGTAGACCTATTTGGTCACAGACAATGATGTATGCATCCTTTGAGTGGTCATTGTACACGCTAGCCACACCGTGCCACTACTTGTTGAAGGTCTTTGTACTTGCTAGTTGATAACCTTTGTTCCCAACCCATTGTTTCTCCCTCTAACCATTTGTGACTCGTGTTATGAGTTTTCAACATTGACCATACACTCTGAAATTCTTTTGGTGGTGGTTAGTGACATATGCCTACTTTGGTTTGTCATTTTTCATGGTTAGCATGCCCTGTCACTGCGTATTGAAGGTCTTTGTGCTTTCTAGTTGATAGCTAGTCGTCCCAAACCATTGTTAACCCCCTCTGGATATCTGTGACTCATGTTGTGAGCTGTCAACGTTGACCACATGACGTGACATTCTTTGGTCATGGTCAGTTACACATGCATACTTTGGTTGGTCACTGTGCATGGTAGCCACATTGTGCTAGTAAACATTGAAGGTATTTGTACTTGCTAGTCAACAAGTAGCATTCACAAACCATTGTTTCCCACTCTGACCATTTGTAACTTGTGTTATAAGTTGTCAATGTTTACCACACATAGTGACATCCTTTTGGTCATGGTCAGTGACATATGCGTAATTTGGTTGGTCACAGTGCATAGCATCCACACCGTGCCACTACCTATAGCAGAAATTTGTACTAGCTAGTCAATATCTTGTACTTCCAAAAAATTGTTTTCCCCTCTTAACATTTCTGACTCGTGTTAGGAGTTGTCAACGTTGACAACACACTGCGGATTTCTTTGGTGAAAGGCAGTACATATGCCTACTATGGTCGGTCATTGAGCATGGTAGCCACGCCGTGCTACTACTGATTGAAGGTCGTTGTAATTGCTAGTTGAAAACTGATATTCCGAGACCATTGTTTCCCCCTCTCACCATTTGTGACTCTTGTTATGGGTTGTGTACGTTGACCACCCATATTGAATTGTTTTGGTCATGGTCAGTGACATATCCCTGGTCTGGTTGATCGGTGTGCATACAAGCCACACCGTGCCACTAAGTATTGAAGTTCTTTGTCCTTTCTAGTAAATACATAGGGTTCCCAAACCATTGTCTCTTCCTCTCACCATGTGTAACTCGGGGTATGAGTTGTCAATGTTAAACACACATAGTGGACTTCTTTGGTCATAGTCAGTGACGTGTGCATCCTTTCGTTGGTCACAGTGCATGCTAGCCACACCGTGCCACTACTCGTTGAAGGTCTTTGTACTTGCTAGTTGATAACTAGTGTTCCCAACCAATTGTTTCCCCCTCTGACCATTTTTGACTCGTACAATGAGTTTTCAACGTTGACCACACCCGGTGAATTTTTCTCGGTGATGGTTAGTGGCATATGCCTGTTTTGGTTTGTAACTATACATTGTTTCCACAATGTGTCACTACGTATTGAAGGTCTTTGTGCTTTCTAGTTGATAGCTAGTGTTCCCAAACTATTGATATCCCGTTTGACTATCTGTGACTCTTGTTGTGATTTGTCAATGTTGACCACATGAAGTGAAATTCTTTCGTCATGGTCAGTGACATATGCATACTTTGGTTGGTCATTGTGCATGGTAGCCACACTATGCTACTACATATTGAAGGTCTTTGTACTTGCTATTCAATACCTCGTATTCACAACCCATTGTTTCCCCCTCTGACAATGTGTGACTTGTGTTATCAGTTGTCATAGTTGACCACACATAGTGAAATAATTTGGTCATGGTCAGTGACATACGCCTACTTTGGTGAATCTGACTAACGGTTAACACCAGATCCACAGAACCGAGGTTCGGATCCGAGGTTTTGGATCCGGAACCGGATCTGAGGTTCCGGATTTATGAGACCAGATCCGATCCGAGAACCGAGGGTCTAGCATGGTGTCATTGTGTGTGGATATTATTCATGTTATTCCTGCATTCAAAGATATTCATTATGCCACATACATGCTTTTGACCTACATTAACGTGTTGCTTAACTCATATGTGAAGTGTACCATGGTGAGAAGTTTCATTTCTGGTAAAATCATGCATATCATCATGTTTACATATTGCAAGAAAAATGCACATCTATTGGATCCGACCTGGATCCAAGGATGAGATCCGAGGTTCCATGGAACCGCGGATCCGGGATCCGGGACCGAGGTTCCGGATCAGTAGGTAGGAACCGATCCGAGGTTCCGGTTCTATTCTGGGAACCGCGGATCTGACCCGGTGTGCACCCTTAGTCATTGTACATGGTAATCACACCGTGACACTACTTATTGAAGGTCCTTGTGCTTGCTAGTTTACACCTGGTGTTCCCAACCCATTTTCCCCCTTCTGAGAGTTTATGATTCACATTATGAGTTGTCAGTGTTGACCACACACAGCGGATTTCTTTGGTCAAAGGCGGTACATATGCCTACCTTGGTTGGTCATTGTCCACGGTAGCCGCACCGTGCTACTACTTATTGAAGGTCGTTGTACTTGCTAGTTGAAAACTCATATTCCCAGACCATTGTTTCCCCCTTGGACCATTTGTGACTCGTGTTATGGGTAGTGAACGTTGACCACCCATACTATATATCTTTGGTCATGGTCAGTGACATATGCCTAGTTTGGTTGTTCGGTGTGCATAGTAGCCACAGTGTGTCACTAAGTATTGTAGTTCTTTGTCCTTTCTAGTTAATACTTAGAATTCCAAAACAATTGTCTCTCCCTCTGACCATTTGTGACTCGTGTTATGAGTTATCAATGTTGACCACACATAGTGGACTTCTTTGGTCATAGTCAGTGATGTATTCATCCTTTGGTTGGTCACTTTGCATGCTAGCAACACCGTGCCACTACTTGTTAAAGGTCTTTGTACTTTCTAGTTGATAACTAGTGTTCCCTACCGACACATTCCCACTCTGTTTGTAACTTGTGTTATGATTTTTCAACATTTACCACACACTGTGAAGTTCTTTTCGTAATGGTTAATGGCATATGTTGTTTTGGTTTGTCACTGTACATGGTTGCCACGTTGTGTCACTACTTATTGGAGGTATTTGTGCCTTCTAGTTGATAGCTACTGTTCCCAACCCATTGCTACCCCCTACGACTATCCGTGACTCTTGTTGTGAGTTGTCAACGTTGTCCACATGAAGTTAAACTATTTAGTCATGGTCAGTGACACATGCATACTTTGGTTGGTCATTGTGCATGGTAGGCACACTGTGCCACTACATATTGAAGGTCTTTGTACTTGCTAGCTGATAACTAGTATTCACAAACCATTGTTTCCCCCTCATACCATTTGTGACTCATGTTTTGAGTTGTCAAAGTTTACCACACATATTGAAATTATTTGGTCATGGTTAATGACATGTTCCTGCTTCGGTTGTTCATTGTATACGGTAGCCACACTGTGCCACTACTTATTGAAGGTCCTTGTGCTTGCTATTTCATACCTTGTGCTCTCAAACCATTGTTCACCCATCTGACCATTTGTGACTCGCATTATGAGTTGTCAACGTTGACCACACGCAGCGGATTCATTTGGTCAATGGCAATACATATGCCTACTTTGGTCGGTCATTGTGCATGGTAGCCACACCGTGCTACTACCTATCAAAGGTCGTTGTACTTGCTAGTTGGAAACTGATATTCCCAGACCATTGCTTCCCCCTCTCACCATTTGTGACTTGAGTTATTGGTTGTGAACGTTGATAACCCATATTGAAATTCTTTGCTCATGGTCAGTGCCACATGCCTATCTTGGTTGTTTGGTGTGCATAGTAGCCACGCCGTACCACTACGTATTGAAGTTCTTTGTCCTTTCTAGTCAATACACATGGTTCCCAAACCATTGTCTCTCCCTCTGACCATTTGTGGCTCATGTTATGAGTTCTCAATGTTGACCACACATAGTGGACTGCTTTGGTCATAGTTAGTGACGTATTCATCCTTTGGTTGGTCACTATGCACGCTAGCCACACAGTGCCACTACTTGTTGAACGTCTTTGTACTTGCTAGTTCATAACTAGTGTTACCAACCCATTGCTTCCCCCTCTGTACATTTTTGACTCGTGTTATGAGTTTTCAAAGTTGATCACACACTGTGAAATTTCTTTGGTCATGGTTAGTGGCATATGTTTTTTTGGTTTGTTAATGTGTATGATTACCGTGCATTTTCACTACGTATTGAAGGTCTTTATGCTTTCTAGTTGATAGCTAGTGTTCCCAAACCACTGTTACCCCCTGTGACTATCCGTAAGTGGTGCTGTGTGTTTTCAACGTTGACCACATGAAGTGAATTTCTTTGGTCATGGTCAGTGACATATGCATACGTTGGTTGGTCACCGTGCATAGTAGCCACACCGTGCTACTACAAATTGAAGGTCTTTGTACTTGCTAGTCGATAACTAGTATTCAAAAACCATTGTTTCCCCCTCTGACCATTTGTGACTCGTATTATGAGCTCTCAAAGTCTACCACACATAGGGATATTCTTTGGTCACGGTCAGTAGCACATGCGTACTTTGGTTGGTCATCGTGCATGGTAGCCACACTGTATCACTACTTATTGAAGGTCCTCATGCTTGCTAGCTGATACCTGGTGTTCCCAAATAATTGTTTCCCCTTCTGAATACTTGTGACTTGTATCATGAGATGTCAACGTTGATAACGCACAGTGGATGTCTTGTGTCAAAGGCAGTACATATGCCTATTTTGGTTGGTCATTGTGCATGGTAGCCAAACTGTGCTACTGCTGATTTAATGTCATTGTACTTGCTAGTTTAAGACTGATATTCCCAGACCATTGTTTCCCCCTCTGACCATTTGTGACTCGTGTTATGGGTTGTGCACGTTGACCATCCATATTGAAATTCTTTGGTCATGGTCAGTGGCATATGCCTGGTTTGAGTGTTTGGTATGCATATAGCCACACCGTGCCCCTACGTATTGACGTTCTTTGTCCATTCTAGTCGACACATAGGGTTCCCAAACCATTGTCTCTTGCACTGACCATTGGTGACTCGTGTTATGAGGTGTGAATGTTGACCACACATAGTTGACTTCTTTGGTCATAGTCAGTGACGTATGCATCCTTTGCTTGACCAATGTACACGCTATCCACAATGTGCCACTACTTTTTGAAGGTCTTTATACTTGCTAGTTGATAATTAGTGTTCCCATTCCATTATTCCCCCCTCTCACCATTTGTGACTGGTGTTATGAGTTTTCAGCGTTGACCACATACTGTGAAACTATTTTGATCGTGGTTAGTGGCATATGCTTACTTGGTTTGTCACTGTACATGGTTTCCATGCTGTGTCACTACACATTTAAGGTCTATGTGCTTTCTATTTTAAAAGCAGTGTTCCCAAATCATTGTTTCCCCATCTGACCATTTGTGACTCTTGTTGTGAGTTGACAACGTTGACCACATGAAGTGAAAATATTTGGTCTTGGTCAGTGACATATGCATACTTTTGTTGGTCATTGTGCATGGTAGCTACACTATGCCACTACATATTGAAGTTCTTTGTACTTGCTAGTCGATAACTAGTATTTGCAAACCATTGTTTCTCCCTTTGACCATTTGTGACTTGTATTATGAGTTATCAACGTTGACCACAAACAGCAGATTTCCTTGGTCAAAGACAGTACATATGCCTACTTTCGTCGGTCATTGTGCGTGGTAGCCACACCGTGCTACTACTTATTGAAGGTCGTTGTACGTGCTAGTTGAAAACTGTTATTCCTAGACCATTGTTTCCCCCCGTGACCATTTGTGACTCGTGTTATGGGTTGTGAACGTTTACATCCATATTGAAATTTTTTGGTCATGGTCTGTGACATATGCCCATTTCGTTGTTCAGTCTGCATAGTAGCCGCACCGTACCACTATGTATTGAAGTTCTTTCTCTTTTCTAGTTGATACATAGTGTTCCCTAACCATTGTCTCTCCCTGTGTCCATTTGTTACTTGTGTTATGAGTTGTCAATGTTGACCACACATAGTTTACTTGTTTGGTTGGTCACTATGCACACTTGCCACACTATACCAGTACCTATTGACGATCTTTGTACTTGCTAGTTGAAAACTAGTGTTCCCAACCCATTGTTTCCCCCTCTGACCATTTGTGACTCGTGGTTTGCGTTTTCAACATTGATCCCACACTGGGAAATTCTTTTGCTCATGGTTAGTGGCATATGCTTATTCTGGGTTGTCACTGTACATGGTTGCCATGCGGTGTCACTACGTATTGAAGGTCTTTGTGCTTTCTAGCTTATAGCTAGTGTTCCCAAACTATTGTTTCTCCCTCTCACTGTCTGTGACTCTTAATGTGAGTTGTCAACGTTGACCACATGAAGTGAGATTCTTTGGTCATGGTCAATGACGTCTGCATACTTTCGTTGGTCAGTGTGCATGGTAGNAAAACTGATATTCCCAGACCATTGTTTCTCCCTCTGACCATTTGTGACTTGGGTTGTGAACATTGACCACCCATATTGAATTGTTTTGGTCATGGTCAATGTCATATGCCTGGTTTGGTTATTCGGTGTGCATAGTAGCCACACCGTGCCACTATGTATTGAAGTTATTTGTCCTTTCTAGTCAATACATAGGGTTCCCAAACCATTGTCTCAGACTCTCACCGTATGTAACTCGGGTTATGAGTTGTAAATGTTCAACACACATAGTGGACTTCTTTAGTCATAGGCAGTGACGTGTGCATCTTTTGGTTGGTCACTGTGCACGCTAGCCACACCGTGCCAGTACTTGTTGAAGGCCTTTGTACTTGGTAGTCGATAACTAGTATTCCCAACCCATTGTTTTCCCATCTGACCATTTGTGACTCGTGTTATGAGTTTTCAATGTTGACCACACACTCTGATTTGTTTTGGAGTCATGGTTAGTGGCATATGCCTATTTTGGTTTGTCACTATACATGGTTTCCACGATGTGTCACTACGCATTGAAGGTCTTTGTGCTTTCTAGTTGATAGCTAGTATTCCCAAACCATTGATATCCCGTTTGAGTAGCTGTGACTCTTGTTGTGATCTGTCAACGTTGACCACATGGAGTGAAATTATTTAGTTATGGTCAGTGACATATGCATACTTTGCTTGGTCACTGTGCATGGTAACCACACTTTGCCACTACATATTGAAGGTCTTTGTACTTGCTAGTAAAAAACTAGTATTCACAAACCATTGTTTCCCCCTCTGACCATTTGTGACTCGTGTTATGAGCTGTCAAAGTTAACCGCACATAGTGAAATTCTTTGGTCATGGTCAGTGACATATTCCGACTTTGGTTGGTCATTGTACATGGTAGCTACGCCGTGCCACTACTTCTTGAAGGTCCTTGTGCTTGCTACTTGATACCTGGTGGTCCCAACCCATTGTTTCCCCTTCTGACAATTTATGACTCATATTATGAGTTGTCAACGTTGACCACACACAGCGGATTTCTTTGGTGAAAGGCAATGCATGTGCCTACTTTGGTTGGTCATTGTGCATGGTAGCCGCACCATGCTTCTACTTATTGAAGGTCGTTGTACTTGCTAATTAACAACTCATACTCCCAGACCATTGTTTCCCTCTCGGACCATTTGTGATTCGTGAAATGGGTGGTGAAAATTGACCACCCATACTAGAATTCTTTGGTCATGGTCAATGACATGTGCCTAGTTTGGTTGTTTAGTGTGCATAGTAGCCACTGCTTTCCACTATGTATTGAAGTTTTTTCTCCTTTCTAGTTGATACTAAGGGTTCCCATACAATTGTCTCTCCCTCTGACCATTTGAGACTTGTGTTATGAGTTGTCAATGTTGACCACACATAGTTGGCTTCTTTGGTCAAAGCTCATAACACTGTCGTTGGCTGGTCATTGCATACAGTAGCCGCACTGTGCCACTACTTATTGAAGGTCCTTGTGCTTGCTAGTTCATACCTTGTGTTCTCAGACTATTGTTTCCCCATCTGACCATTTGTGACTCGTATTATGTGTTGTCAACGTTGACCACACGCAGCAGATTTATTTGGTCAAAGGCAATACATATGCCTACTTTGGTCAGTCATTGTGCATGGTACCCCCACCGTGCTACTATTAATTGAAGGTCGTTGTACTTGCTAGTTGGAAACTGATATTCCCAGACCATTGTTTCCCCCTCTGACCATTTGTTTCTGGAGTTATGGGTTGTGAAAGCTGACCACCGATATCAAAATTCTTTGGTCATGGTCAGTGACATCCTTGTCTGGTTGTCAGTGTGCATAGTAGCCACACCGTAACACTACATATTGAAGTTCTTCGTCCATTCTAGTCAATACATAGGCTTCCCAACCCATTGTCTCTCCCTCTGACCATTTGTGACTCGTGTTATGAGCTTTCAATGTTGACCACACATGGTGGACTCCTTTGGTCATAAATAGTGACAAATGCATCCTTTGGTTCGTCACTATGCACGCTAGCCACGACGTGCCACTACATTTTGAAGGTCTTTGTACTTGCTAGTTGATAACTAGTGTTTGCAAACCATTGTTTCCCCCTCTGACTGTTTGTCACTCGTGTTATGACTTTTCAACATTGACCACACACTAAGAAATTCCTTTGGTCATGGTTAGTGGCATATGTTTTTTTTTTGGTTTGTTACAGTACATGGTTACCGTGCCTTTTCACAACGTATTGAAGGTCTTGATGCTTTCTAGATGATAGCTAGTGTTCCCAAACCGCTGTTATCCCCTCCGACTATCTGTAACTTGTGTTGTGAGTTGTCAACGTTGACCACATGAAGTGAATTTCTTTGGTCATGGTCAGTGACATATGGATACTTTGGTTGGTCACTGTGCATGGTAGCCACACCGTGCTACTACAAATTGAAGGTCTTTGTACTTGCTAGTCGTTAACGAGTATTCAAAAACCATGGTTTCCCCCTTGGACCATTTGTGACTTGTGTTATGAACTGTCAACGTTTACCACACATAGTGATTTTACTTGGTCACAGTCAGTAGCATATGCGTACTTTGGTTGGTCATCGTGCATGGTAGCGACACCGTGCCACTACGTATTGAAGGTCCTTGTGCTTGCCAGCTGATACCTGGTGTCCTCAAACCGTTGTTTCCCCCTCTGAACATCTGTGACTTGTATCATGAGTTGTCAACGTTGACAATGCACAACGGATTTCTTTGGTCAAAGGTAGTACATATGCCTTCTTTGGTTGGTCATTGTGCATGGTAGCCGCACTGTGCTATTGCTGATTCAATGTCGTTGTACTTGCTAGTTGAAAACTGATATTCCCAGACCATTGTTTCCCCCTCTAACCATGTTTGACTCATGTTATGGGTTGTGAACGTTCACCACACGTATTGAAATCATTTGGTCAAGGTCAGTGACATATGCCTAGTTTTGTTATTCGGTGTGCATAGTAGCCACACTGTTCCTCTACGTATTGATGTTTTTTGTCCTTTCAAATCAATACATAGGGTTCCCAGACCATTGTCTCTCCCTCTAACCATTAGTGACTTGTGTTATGAGTTGTGAATGTTGACCACACATAGTGGACTTCTTTGGTCACACTCAGTGACGTATGTATCCTTTGTTTTGTCACTGTGTACCTTATCCACACTGTGCCACTACTTATTGAATGTATTTGTACTTGCTAGTTGTTAACTAGTGGTCCCAATCCACTATTTCCCCCTCTGACCATTAGTGACCCGTGTTATGAGTTTTCAACGTTGACCACATACTGTGAAGTTCTTTTGGTCATGGTTAGTGGCATATGCTTATTTGGTTTGTCAGTGTACATGGTTGCCACGCTTTGTCACTACCTTTTACGGTCTTTGTGCTTTCTATTTGACAAATAGTGTTCCCAAACCATTGTTTCCCCATCTGACCATTTGTGACTCATGTTGTGAGTTGACAACGCTGACCACAAGAAGTGAGATTATTTGGTCATGGTCGATGACATATGCAAACTTTGGTTGGTCAATGCGCATGGTAGCCACACTGTGCCACTACGTATTGAAGTTATATGCATTTGATAGTCAATAACTACTATTTACAAACCATTGTTTCTCCCTCTACTCATTTGTGACTTGTATACTGAGTTGTCAACGTTGACTACAAACAACGGATTTCTTTGGTCAAAGGCAGTACATATGCCTACTTTGGTCGGTCATTGTGCTTGGTAGCCACACCGTGCTACTACTTATTGAAGGTTGTTGCACGTGCTAGTTGAAAACTGTTATTCCTAGACAATTGCTTCCCCCTCTGACCATTGTTTTTCCCTCTGACCATTTGTGACTTGTGTTATGGGTTGTGAACGTTGACACCCATACTGAAATAATTTGGTCATGATCAATGACATATGCCTATTTTTTGTTC